>JAULKM010126993.1:0-20032 GCA_032355605.1 Rubia tinctorum | reverse complement strand
TGGGTCTGCGGGTTGGGTCTGGGTCGGGTCTGGGTCTTAGTATTTTAGACCCGGACCCGTATCTGGACCCGTATCTAAAAATCTAGACCCATACCCGGACCCAGACCCGATGAGTTAAAATTTTTTGGACCTATACCCGACCCAATGGGTCTAGATCATGTGGGTCTGGGTCGGGTCCTAGACCCATGATCATCCCTAAATGTGGCTAAAGATTGGTTGTATTATCTTCCACCCGGTTTCATCACCACCTAGATGGACATGAAGCACAAATTTCTCAAGATATACTTCACATCTTCAAAGTCATCGGGGTTGAAGAAACAGCTCTCAAATATCTCTCAGTTCGCTAATGAGTCCCTTTACGAGTATTGGGAACGATTCAAGAGGTTATTGGCAAGCTGTCCATGTCATCCATTCAAGAAGGGATATCTAATCTATTATTTCTTTAAAGGGTTGAGCAATGATGACATGCGTATGGTGAACGCCGCTTGCAATGGTTCAATCGCCAACGAGAGCCCAAGGGAAGCAATGACACCCTTCAAAGAGATTGAAAATGGTACAAGGAAGTTTGGTACAAGATCAAGGATGAAAACCGAAGACGAGCCAGCCCATTCTCCCAAGTGAGAGGAGCAAGTCCAAGATATTGCTTCCACGATGAAAGAGTACATGAAAGAAAGGCTGCAACAAGTGAAATTGTGTGGCATTTGCAGCCTTGATCATCACACAGATGTTTTCCCGCAAGTGGTGGAAGATTTGGAGGAAGTTAAGGCGTTGAATTTTAACAATGGAGGAAATAGGGCACAATTCAGTAGGGGGACACAATAAGGCTTCCGTGGGAACCAAGGAGGCAAAAGGCCAGACCCCTACGCGAACACCTTCAACCTAAGGTACCGCGATCACCTTAAATTTTGTTGGCGCGAGGATAACCTAGTGCAAGGGTATAACTGAGGTGGACAAGCTTCACCTCAAACGTATACAAGGGGATAATGGCCTTCTAATAACAACGACTCACTCTACAAGTCGGATCGAGAAGAAATGTTTGAAACAATCTCTTAATTGGCTAAGAACAAGGCGAGAGATTAAAGATCTTGGGACTATGGCATTTTCAAGCATAAAAAAATCTTGAAATTCAAGTTAGACTACTTTCCACCTTTGTGAGCCAACTTGAAACCAAAGAGTCCGACAAGCTTCCTTCCCAACCGGAGATCAATCTGAGAAATGTGAGCACTTTGAAGCTAAGAAGCAGGAAGGAGGTGTGCGAGTCCAAGAAGGAGATACTATAGGAGGATGAATTGATCATGAAGAGTAAAAAAACCAACTTGGAGGAGCGAGAATTTATTGTGAATGAGGAACTCATCAAGAAACTTCCAACACCCGAGGCGAGGTTGAATCTTCCGCCACCTTTCCCTAGTACACTTAAGGGAAGACAAAAGGTGGCAACCAATGATGAGCACATTCGTAAAACTTCGAGAAGGTTGAGGTTAGCTTTCAACTCTTGGACTTGATTAAGCATGTGCCTCATTATGCTAAATTCTTGAAAGTTACATGCACTAAAAATAGGAACAAACCACTTAGGAAGTTAGGAAAACTGAAAGTAGGAGGAGTTTCTACTCAAAATCATAGAAATTTTCCTAATAAATGTGATGACCCCGGCATGTTTTCAATTCCTATTTCATTAGATGGTAAGTTGGTGAAAAATGCAATGATTGATCTAGGAGCATCTATTAATGTCATACCATCTTGCATTTATGAGAACCTAGAAATAGGTGAACTTAGAGAAACTAGGTAATTATCCAAATGGCCGATTGATGTTAATTCGAGAAAATAACCTTAGAGGATGATATGGATAAGGTAGGTTTTGATATTTACAAATCTAAGCATGATTCACCTAATTATTCTCTTGTATGCAAAGGCATAACCTTATGTGAGGAACTTGCTCAACATGTAGAAGCTCTTGGTGATAGTGATGGAGATAGCCTAGTTGATGAGAATTTTGATGACTATGTGAGCGATGAAAGACATCCTACTTTGCGCTTCAATTGTGATGATTATGTTGATGAAACTTGTGCTTTGCAAGATGTTAGTGATAATTTATTTATCTTCGATTTTCTTTTTCTATGCTCACTAACATGTAACATTTAGTGGAGAGTGGTGAGAATGTAAAACACCCTCGACCTCCTCCTAAACAAAAGGACATGGATAAAGACTCGAAACTGGTTAGGAATGGATATTCTCTCTTCTTGGAAAAAAAAATGCTTAAATGAAAGGATGATACCTAGTGGAGACCTCTTCACAAGGATGTCATCGTGGGTACCCAACGGTAAGTTCTTTCAATTGAAATGCATGAAAAAGAAATAAGTCATGATGACGACAATAAAAACACGTGGTCTTTCTTGATTTGTTCTTGATATATTTGTAGTAGATATAATTTGCATGATATATTTGTAGTAGATATAATTTGCATGAAACAAAGGATCTTGTGATGAAACTCTTGTTGGTTGATAAATTTTGAGTCCAAATATCATGATTTTTGGTGTAAGAAATAGGATTTTTAGGTGACAGTTCTTCGGGAAAAATGAGGAAGGAGAAAAAGGGCACTATTCATAGGGTAGCCTCGTGCAAATCTATTCACAGGGGTAGCCTCGTGCAAATACGAGGGGTGCCTCGTGCTAATAGGCTCTATGCGATGCCATTAATCTGGAAGATTTTATCCCAGGTAGAAAATCAACTCTCAACAAAATTTTGAAACTGGAGAAGATGTCTTCGTAAACAAAAATTAATTCTGAAAAATTTAATATCCAATGCAAGTATCGTAAACCAAAATTAATGTGATGTTACAATTTTTGTATTATTTATTACAAAAATACTATATATATTTTTCATTAACTCTCTTTTATACTCGTATTCAAATTATAGAGTATACTAATTCTTTTTAGATTTATTTTAAAATTTAATAACTAAATAACTAACTCCTTTAGAGCTGAAACTTGCACGATAATTTAGATTATAATTAAATTTGACATAAATTTAAAACTGTAAAATTTATTATTTTATTTTATAATTCTAGGATTAATTAAAATTTCATAAAATATAACATAACTAAATAAATATTTAAAATAATATAATGTATGATTTAATTCACGATTTAATTATTTATCTAACAAGTTCAAAATTATGTAAATTTATAGAATTCAAATTTGGATAAATATACTATAATTGATTTGTTTTGGCAAATATGTTGATTGGGCATACTAGCAATCTCAGTATGAGTCCAATGCAATCATTACTTAGATAAATCTCCGTGGTCATGAAAAATGAGAGAAATTCATAGACAACTGAAACTTTAATTAAACATCTTTTGGATTGTCATTGGCAGCTTCTTCGGCGAAGTGAGTTAGCTTCACACTTACCACATACACCCTGCCTTTTATTGATTTTGATAGATATGTTACTTTAACTTCTTAAGGAAAAGTGAGAGTTGTGAGATTCTTAGATCTTTGGGGGGGACTATGGTAGCTTAGGAATAAGATTGAATGTATTGGTTAACTTATCCTTGCATACTACTTTCCTCTTGGATCTTTGCTCGTTTTTGTTTACCCGAAGACGAGTAAAGGTTTAAGTGTGTGGGAATTGATCTGCACCTAAATGCATGCGTTAACCAATGCATTTGACTCATGTTTTATTATATTTTGTTTGGTTGATTGCTAGTTTTAGTTAGGTTTACATTACAAAGGGTTTAGATGACCATTGTTGGTTTTCTTATCTAAATCTTGAGTTTTGTAGACTCAATTGGATCTAATGGACACTTTGTCCTCATGAGCACCTAGATTTTTTTGAAAGCTTACTAGTAGGTTGCTCGTGAGCACTTTGGCATAATTTTGTAGAAGGCCATCCACAAGGGTGGCAGTAGATATTTGAAGGCTATTCAGAAGGATCATAGTAGACAGAAGACCGCTAGTCAAAACATGGTATTAGATGGAATCAAGCTGGAAAAAGAAGGGAGTCGGAGTTCAACTCTTCAAGACTTGGATAGGCCGCGCCAGCATACACGGGCCACGCCAACCAACATGACCATGCTAGGGACCCTCAGCACGAGCTGTGCCAGCTTGCACAATCATGCCATAAACAATCAACACAAGCCGTTTGCTCCAACACTACCCTTGCTAGCCCAAAGCAACGTGTGGCTAAGTATGAACTCGGGCCATGCCTTTGAATAACATTTAAATAACACATCTAAGTATGAACCCGGACCAACCTATGTCGTTTCATTTCCAACATTTGAATAACAACCCATGGGGTGTGAAGATTGACAAGGTCGTGCCATTATTTTTCTCAGAAATTTACTCCCAACAAACTACCCATAAGGATTTTCATGGCTCATGCTGTTCAAAATAGAAAATCATACACCCATCTAACGACCCATAACGATTTAAAAGACCTGCGCCATTTAACTGATTGATAAAGTACTCCCAGCCGATGACCCATGCCAAATGATGCGGCTGCATGCTTAGAAAGGCTAAAGACAAGCCCTAGCCAGTGGCATGTGCCAGACGATACGACTCATGTCAGACCCAGCCAGTGCAGCCGTGCCAGATGACACGGTCTGTGCCAGACCCAAAGAGTACGGTTCATGCCAATTTTGGCTGCTAGGATTTTTGGCCTCATTTTGGGCCGTTTTCAAGGCCCAATTCCCTACTACTATATATAGGAGCCTATGTATACTATGGTTTAAATTTGGTTCATTTTATTTTCATTCTCCTTAGAATAGGTAGAGATAAAAAGGGATTAATCCTTCTTTCTAATTTATTTTCTCTTTGTTTTTGCCCAAGGGTATTGAATCAAATTAAATACTTGGGTTCAATGCTTAGGGAGTCATCATTTAGCTTAGGATTTATATTTGTATTCATGACTTGGTATTTGTTTTGGGAGATTTTATAGATCTACCATTCCTAGCATGCTTATGAATATCATGTTTGCTTGTTCTATACATTCTTGTCAGTTGCATGATTGTTAAACTAATATTGGCACACACCGTAGTCTACTTTCATGTTGGAACACTTATTGATGTCCCTTGGGGAGTGAAACCTAGATGTATTACGGGTAGCAGGGGTCTAGAACCATATGGATGTGTGTATGTGGGTAGTCAATTTACCGTTACGATGACCGTACACTAGTCTTAGCTGGAAAATTGGCCCGAAGAGTTATGGATAGAGATATCGTTAGTAGTAATCTAGGGTTAGCACAATTAACAACATTATAGTCAACGATAAGATTCCTATCACTTTGCCTCTATAGACCTAGGGAGAAACATTCGTAGTGGAGTGGCCGAGAAGTAATAGCACGGGGAAGAATCATAACTGCACAATGGTAGGGCCGTTGTTGCACTTCCCTAATTATGGACGCAGTGTCGATGGAAGAAAACATGTGCACCTTTATGTGACAGATATGTTGCAGTTTGGACCATCGACCACACTACGTAGCATTAGCATTAGGATATGTTTATATGTCTTGAATGTGATGAATCTAGGATCAAAACATATTATCGATTATGTCATGAAAATATTCCCCAAGTGCTATTGGTTTAAAGATTTTATCTCTTGTGTTTTTTCATGCTTGTAGTTGTTAGATAACCAAACCCCCCCTTAAAAAAACCTACTTTGCAACATTAGTTATTACTGACACGTGATTGGATTGACAAACTGATTTCGACCGTATGTAGTTAATTTTTAGATTCCTAGAAACTTTGTGAATGACCCCAGTCTTGCCACTATCTACCCTCTAGATAGCTTAGTGGTAGGAACGAGAGCAACAATACAAATCTCTCTTATCTTTGATTCCCTTTCCTTGGGTTAGTAGATCTCTGGTAAAATGGTTGTTTATTAGAGACCCCAAGGAGAGGTGGGTCACTAGATGAATTTGATAATGTTGAACTCTTTGTCATATTTGTCGCAAGGTATAAAAAATGGGAGAGTCTTGAATATTGAACTTTCTTGATTAACCCTAGGAAATGCATTATTTGGTTGATGCCTAGATAATTGATTGAATGTTTGTTGGTGCTATCAAGCTGGTTGGTTCTTTGTACATAATTCCATTAATAGGATGTATTTTGGCATTGATCGCCTAAATCGGTCATTAGTGAGGTTTATAAAGAGTCGCTGATCTCTCTTGTAAACTACACATAAGAAGAATGAGAGTTTTACCTCCAAAATAGGCAATCAAGATGATTAAATAGATTATTGCTTCAATGATCGATAAGAGGATTGGAAGTGGAAATCAATTGCGCCCAAGGTTCCATACTTTGTGTTTAAATCCCTCCTTTGTAGCTTGTTGCATAATTAGCTTAATTTCTCTTCTATGCTAGGTTGCTTTGTCACTAGATTTCATAACTTAGAAAACCAAACCCTCCATTATCTATCTATATAAATACACACACACATATGTATATATATATGTATGTATATATATGTATGTATATATATATATGTATGTATATATAAATATATGTGTGTGTGTGTATATGTATACACACACATACATATATATGTGTGTGTGTGTGTGTGTTTATGCATATATGTATATATGTTTGTGTTTAATCTTATATGCATGAACACATAGGAAAATCCCCCTTCTTCTTGGATGTTCCCTCTTACTACTATCCACTTGGTTGTCGTATATGATGTATTTGGAGTTATAAATTTTATATTTGATAGGTATGCCGACAACCTACCATATGACAAAATAGCCAAGGGCAGCTATGCTGCTGTCACTAAAAATGTGAATAAATGAACATTTTCTTCAAATTTTTAGTGACAGCAGCATTGCTGCCCTTGGATATTTTAATTTAAGGTTGATGTCTTCATGTGATTTAGTAATGAGGAAAATTATGATTGCAAGAAATATGCTGTTGTGAAGAAGCAATCTAAAAAGGTTGAGAAGAAAAGTTTAGATTCAAGTGGTTCGGGAGCTACTGGTATGACTGATAGTATTCATAATACTACTTTAAAATTATGATGTGACCTTGTAACATTATGGTTTGATGTGTCATTTTTTGGGTGGTGATGTAAGGAAGCTGTAATAATTTCATGATTTTTAGTTTCCACAATTTAGTATTTTTCTATTGTGATTTTTTAACACTCTGGTTTGATTTTTTTGTAGGTGATGATGGTAAGAACAAAGTTACTGATAAAAATGTGGATTATGTTGTTGATAAGGATGAAGCTGTTGGGAATGCTGACGTGGATGACATCAGTCGTTATGATATTTGTTTCTTTTTTTATATTAGGATTTAAGTTTTTGTGGCTATGTTGTGTAGTTGCGTTGATTTGATATGTTAACATTCTGATAAGATGTTATATGTTTGTAGATGATGAGGTGCATTTGTTTTCCTTTTTATTGATTAGGATTTCGGTTTTTATAGCTATGTTGTGTAGTTATGACGATGTGATGTGTTTTCATTCTAATATGATGGTTTATGTTTTGTAGATGATGAGTTGATTCTTTATTTATTAGGATTCCTGGTTATATCTATGTTTTGTAGTTATGATAATGTGATTTGTTAACATTCTGATATGATGTTATTTTTTCCGTAGATGATGAGGTGTTCAACACTGTTCCTAACACCCAAAACGTTATAACAAATAATGATAAATATGTTGTGAAGTATGACGCTGTTGAAGTTGAGATTGGCAAGGATTCAGATAGCGGTTGAGAAGACAATAATTTTGATAGTAGAACTGGGAATTCTGCAAGTGATGAAGAAGATGATAAGATTTCAATAAAGATGAGGAGATCATTGGTTCTGAGGATGAATCAGAATCTGAAGATGAGGTTTCCAAGAAACGGGTTAGAACGTTTACCAAGATGAAAGCTAAGAGGAGCGGTAAAGGGAAAGTAACTGTGTCTGCTGATGTTGATGATGATGGTGCAAGGAATATTAATGTTTTATTTTGTTGGTCTATTTAGTTTAGTTTTGTTTGATGTTTTACCTTTTTTTCAATGTTGAGAAGAGCTACAATACTAAGTGTATCCCTGAGAAGGTTGAGAAGTTAGCATGGACGTTGACTGCTGCACAGATGAAATTTTAGCAAGAGATTGGTTTTAATAGTTTATTGAAGTTTAATTTCACTCTTCTTCCCAAACACATTAATCCTTACCTCGTTTCTAACTTTAATTTTGTTAGCCACATTCAAATTGTTGGGTTTGATAGGTACTTTATCTTTTGAGGTGATGTGCATGATGTTTTAAGACTTGCCCATTAGTGATAAAGAGGTTCTTGAGGTTAGCAATTTTACTAAGGGTTAAAATAAGGATTTAGAATTGAGGAAAAAGTGGAAAATTGAGTTTGGAGTGATCTGCACCTAAAAGCATGTGTTTCCTAATGCATTTGGCACATGTATTAGTAGTTTTTTTATAGTTGGTTGCTAGGTTTAGTTGGGTTTACATCACAAGGGGTTTAGATAGATTTTGTTGGGTTTTTTGTCTAAATTCTTCGTTTTATAGATTTATTTAGACCTGATGGATGCTATGTCCTTACGAGCATCTAAATCCTATTTTGCGAGTTACATTGTAGATCACTAGTTAGCACTTTAGAGTAGATTAATGAAGGTCATTCGCAAGAATGGTAGTAGATATTTGAACGCCATTCGCAAGGATCGTAATGGACTGAAGACCATGCCTTAATCATGGTAGTAGATGAAAATGTGCTAAAAAGAAGGAGTTGAAGCTCGGAAGATCTAGAAGAATGGAAATACCGTGTCCTTCTCCAATACCCGTGTCAAGCAAGATGCACATGTGGCAAAGTATAGGCGTGGGTTGTGTTCTTTTGCATGGCCCATGCCAACCTGGAGGACCGTGCAACTAAGTATTGGCGTGGGTCGTGTTCTTTTTCATGACCCGTACACCTCAAAGATCAAGATTTGAAGACCTAGCTCATGCCCTATAATGTTATGCACAACCACGCCATTAGAAGACGAAGAACTCAACTCCAGTCCGCAGCATGCATGGATCTGCATGGGCGATGCTCTCAGATGGCCAAAAGATCCTTCCACCGACGATAGAGCTCTGATGGATGAGGATCATGTTCATTCGCAACCAGCACAACCACACCTCATTAACCACCAGCTCATTCAGCCACCTCGTGTGGTTCCTTAGTTTATACCACCTCCTCTACTAGAGCGGTCATTCATAACACCTCCTATTTATACATGCCCCATTTACATTGAGGAAGTACCTTACCATTATGAGGAGCACAGTTCTCAAGGTTCTAGGGAACCACATCCACAAAGGCATAGCATCTCGCACCACATAAACTTGTTTGGGAGTCGAGAAGACATAGAAGCCATGGGTTTCCTAATTTTGAGCCACCGAGACACAACATCTCTATTCCTTCCCAGCACCCTCCCTGTAGCATTAACAGTATAGCCCATTCTAGGAGCGTGGTTCGTTGGGATTTAGGCAGCCTGTTTCTTCTTACGATATGTGGGCCCATCCACCCTGACATGAGTATGATTGGATACAGTCTTGGGGAGATTCCATCTTTGGGATCCAGCAGGATATGTTCCAGCTTACTTCCAAGGTTGACTACCATGTAGATGAGATAGCTTACAGGTTCGACAGGGTAGAAGAGCCATTGCATTATATGAGGATGGATAGAGGCTTGCTCCACCACGACATGTAGGAGATCACAAGCAAGATGAGAGCCATTGGCATCAGAGATGATCACCCATATCAGGAGCTGCATGAGCAGGGGTGTAGAGCTAGGCGTGGCGGACGAAATTGAGCAGTTTTGGTGTTCCCAACCCTTTTTCTACCTTGGTCACATGCGTTGGGGACAATGCATGAACTTAGTGTGGGGGGAGGGAGTTGGAACACCTTTGTTATGGTGGAATCTACTTCGCTTCTATCTTTTTATGTCTGTTTGTCTTTGGATTTGGATGATGATTACTTTCCTTGTTTTCTTTCCCTCATTGTTTTGAAAACTTGTTTTTTTGGTCTTGTTTTAAAAACTTATTTTATCGGTGTGAGGGAAACTTTTGTGGTAGTTTGGGATGATGGAACACTTTGGTGCTGTTAGTTTTTTTTTTCTTACCTTCACTGTAGTATGAAGCCCACCTTTGGGGCATTTTTTGCTACATAAAAAAATATTGAAAAATGAAAATAATGAAAAGAAATATACCCGACTAAGTCGAAAACTTGAAAGGGAAACTTAGGCAACAATGAGAAAGGCCCGGATAGACTGAAAAACTTATGAAAACGTGAGAGGCAATGGTGTGGAAAAAAGGTGAGAAGTGAGCTCAAAAAGAAAACAAAAATTGTAGGATGCTAGGATGAAAACCTGAAAGGGCTCCTAGGAAAAATGAGAAAAATAAATGAGAGAAAATGAAAATAAATTCTATGGTTCTTTGGTGGTTCTTTTGGTAGAGTAAGTTAGCTAATGCACTCATTTTTGTGAACTTCACCTTTGGTTTGTTATGTTGGTTGCATAGATTATATAGTTTCTTTTGGGAGTGAGAGTTGTGAGATTCTTACATCTTTGGGGGATATAGGGTAGTGTAGGAATGAATGTCAGATATCCTGGGGGAACTCTTTGCATGCTATGTTCCGCTTAAGTCTTTGGTTCTTATTTACTCGAGGATGAGTAAAGGTCTAAGTGTGGGGGAATTGATCTGCACCTAGAAGCATGTGTTTCCTAATGCATTTAGCACATTTAATAGTAGCTTTTGTATGGTTGATTGCTAGTTTTCGTTGGGTTTACATCACAAGGGGTTTAGATAACCTTTGTTGGTTTTCTTGTCTAAATCCTTTGTTTTGTAGATTTATTTAGATCTAATGGATGCAATGTCCTTACGAGCATCTAGATCCTATTTTGTAAGCTTCATTGTAGGTAACTTGTAAGCACTTCAGAGTAGATTAATGAAATACATTCGCAAGGATGATAGTAGATATTTGAAGGTTATTTGCAAGGATTGCAGTAGACCAAAGGGCACGCGCTTAACCATGGTAGTAGATGGAAATGCGCCAAACAGAAGGAGTTGAAGCCCAAAAGATCTATAAGACTTGAAAGACCGTGCCTTATACATGGCCCATGCCAAGCAAGATGGATATGCGGCTAAGTATAGGCGCGAGATGTGTCCTTTTGCACAGTCTTTCCAACCCGGAAGACCGTATGGCTAAGTACTGGTACGTGTCGTGTCCTTTTGCATGACACGTGTAGCTTGGAGATTAAAAATTGAAAACCCACCCCATGCCAACTGTGTTATTCATAGCCTCGCCATCAGAAGACGAAGAACTTAGCTCCAGTCCATGACCGCAAAGATCTGCACGGGCAGCAAGCTCAGACGGTGAAAAGAACCTTCCAGCTGGCGGTTCGCAAGGTTTGCACTACTGAGATGCTTAGTTGGCCAAGAGACCCTGCCAGTCAGCAGACTATAAACTTCTGTAAGGGTCGTGTTGTGGGTCAGGTGCTATTGTACGATGCATGCATGTGCAACATAGTAGGGTTTCTCTAGTTTTGGGCCACTTTAAGGCTCATTTCCTACCTACTATATGAGAAGTCTTTGTCTGCTAGGGTCTAAGAAGGAAGGATTTGTTGTAATTCTATTATCCTAGTTTCTAAGAGTTGGTAGAGAGAGAAAGAGAATAACCCTTCTCTCTTCATTTTAGTATTTCCTAGTTTTTTTTCGAAGGGCATGTAACCCAATGATTATATTGGATTCAATGCTTAGGGAGTAGTTAATTTACTTGGGGATCTAATTTGTATTCATGATTTGGTGAAGATGTTTTGAGATTCTAGGTCTCATTAACCTTTTATGCTTACGAATATCATGCTTGATTTAATATTTACATTTTTGTGAAATGTACGTTATATATATCCTATGATACACAATAGTTATATGTTTCATGTATGTCACTAGACTTGTTGCCCCTTGGGAGTGTCTGGATGGGATATGTGGGATAGCTAGTCCCGGCCATGTGAGTGTATGTACATAAGCCATGTGCACCGAATCCACACGAGTGTATGCCTAATTTTGACTGGGTCATGGATCCCGATAGGAAAATCATTAGAGTTTGTAGCAACTAGGGTTGTAGTGTAGCGACCATTATCATTTTAACCCTAGATTCATCTTGAGGTGCCAATTCCTTTTACTCTATTGGCCTACGGAGACTGTTCATAGTGGAGTGCCCAGGATGCATTTCTTTAGGGGAAAGAGGAGCGCATAACGATTGGACCACTTGATGCACTTTCCTAATTACGAAGAAAATGTTGATAGAATAGACGTAAGCACATTTGTATGACAGACATTAGGAAGTGTTGACTATCAACCACACTATGTGACATACACATTGGGATAGGTTTATATGTCTTGTATTTGATAGAATCTAGGATCAAAGTCTTCTACCGGTCATGTTACGCAAATATCCCCAAGGATTAGTTTAATATAGTTTGTTCTCGTGATTTACATGTATAGTAGTTTCTAGACAAACCCCCCTCCCCCAAAACCCTATTTGCGACACTAGCTATTCCCGACACACAATTGGAGTGATGCCTGATTATGAGTCTTGCATAGTTAACTTTTGAATCCTATCATCTCTATGAACGACTCCGGACTTGCCACTAGCTACTCTTTAGTAGTTATGGTGAGTATGGGAGAAACATATAAATTCAATTTTTGTGAAGCGCTCCACGGGTTAGTAGATCTCCCGTGAAAAGGTTGGTTTGTTAGCGACCCCACGAGTGCGGATCATGGTGTTAATGGTCTAGGAAATATTCCTTGTGAGAGGTTGCTTTCTAAGATGATGACTTTAGGTAGGGGTGGCAAATGGGCTGTCGGATCAAATACGGGTTGTGTAACATGGGTTGTTAAAAAATATGGGTATGACCCATTTCGAACCATTTTACGATAGGTCAAAAATAGGTTGGGTTGAAACCCGCCAACCCACGGGTAAAAAATATTCAACACATGGGTAAAAAATGGGTAAACCCGCGGGTTTCAACCCATATATGAACCTGTATGGGTTTATATGCCAACCATATGGGTAAATCTCGCAATTTTCAACCTACGTAGTGACTCATATGGGTTTATATAATAACCCATGTGGGTAAACCCACGGGTTTCAACCCATATATTGACCCATATAAGCTTATATACAAACTCATATGGGTTAAAACCTGTGGGTTTACCCATATGGGTGTACCCGCGGTGAACCCTCAAACCCAACCTGCCCAACCCGCCCAACCCATATTTTTCAAATACCCATTTAACCCATTAACAATTTAACTCATTACCCATTTTACCATACCCACCCAGGTTCAAAAATAGATAACCCGCTTGACCCGCGGGTTACGGGTCTATTTTGACACCCCTAACTTTAGGTGAAGGTGGTGACGAGTTTAAGACATTTTTTGTGATGTATGTCGTATGTAATTTCTTGAGTCCTATAGTTAGGTTATTCGTGGACTATAAATTGGTTGGGAATTTTGAGGAAGTGAGGCACTTAAGGTTTTAGATTGGCGTTGATATGTTATGAAAAATTGTGTGAGGTTGTGGATAGGTAAGAGTCCAGTTCTTACACAGTTGTTGATGTGCTATTTATACAGGTTTCCATTTCAAGGAAAACCAGTACGCGTTGTAGTTCCTTTGATTCAGAACTGGGACACCAAGAAATTGTTTAATAGGTGTAGGAAGATGGGTGAGATTTTTTATGATTCAGCTTTAATGACTAAGGAATCATTTCCTTTGACTTGTATCGACAAGGTTGGGTGCCCTGCTTCTAGTTTAATGTCGGGGAAGGGCACATGTGTGAATTTTGATAAAGCCAATACAAGTTTGCTACGTGTCACTTTTCAAATTCCCGAAGACTTGCCATTGATGAAGCCTTCGAGATGGAAACATGCTCTATAAGTACTTTTTTCATCAGTTGTGTTGTTTTAGATATTGATGTTGATGTTTTTGGTATGGTTTGTGATGTTTTATGTTTAACCTATAAGTGATGTTAGTTGTGTTGGTGTGATGTTTTAATTTTATTGGTTGATGCTTGTAATTTTGTTTGTGGTGTGTTTATGTTTAAGTTTGTCAGTGATGTGAATTTTGTCACTTTAATATTTTAATAATTGGTTTTAATTTTTTAATTTCTAAGGTTGATGTATTACATATTATGTGTGAGTTTTTATGTTTTAGTTGTCAGTGATGTTATTTGTGTTGCTGTGATGTTTTATTTTTAGAGGTTGATGTTTCTCATACTTTTTTGTGATGTTTTAATGTTTAAGTTAAAAATTATATTTTCGTGTTTGTTTTTTCTAATTTCCTTTTTTTTGTTTTAGCTAGCTAGTCAATCTGTTCATAGGTTCAGGAGAAATTTTGAGATTGTGTTAAGGACATTTGTGTATGAGTGGGACAAATGTGTTGCGCAAGATATAGAAACTATTGATGGTTAGTCTATTACTATTAGTTCACACAATTTATTTGCTAATCCAGAGCTGCATGACGCCATTGATGAGATCATTAAGAATGCTTTGAAGATTCGTGCTCCTGTTGGTATTTCTTTGAAGAAAACACTGTAGCTCATATTTGATGGTTATGCTCAGTGATGTGGTGCTTGATTTCAGAGTTGTTTTCATCGACAAGTTTGATCCTGATTGCAGCCATACATCTTGTTCTTGTAATAGGAAATTCTTTGCATTCTTGAAACTGATTTTTCTTGACACGAGCACGTGTAATATTTTTCCTTGATCTTTCCTTCACTTATTAGTCTCTGTATTGACTTCCACACAAAAAATTCAAGTGGAATAACATGTGAACATAATGGTTTAAGCACATGTAGTTGCTTGCACTTCTTAAAGAGATTCAGTTTGATCTATCTCAAACATTTTCGGTAAACCTGTATTTGAAACAAAAAAAAACACAATGAAATCTTAATATGCTATTACTCAAGAATCTAGTGAATTATGCTTACATTAAAACATCATGTCATATATTTATAACATCCGACAATATTTGAGTAACATTATATTCTATATTTTTTAAACTACAATTCGAAACGGATTATTTTCATAATGTTTTGGATCATCAACTATTTTATTTGCAACATGACATAATGATGTTGCAATATGTGATCTTGAACATGCTCAGTGAATTTCCAACATATTGTTATATAGTTAAAACATAATGTCATATATTTGTAACATCAAATATATAGGAGTAACATCATTAGCTATGATTTTGAACTTCAATTTGAAATATGTGTTTCCATAATATATAGGACAATCAACTATTCTTTTTGGAACATCACATCATGTTTGCTGCAAATTTTAATCTTGAACATGCTCGGTTAATTTTTACCATCATGTTGAATACACTAGTGGAGAACAAGCCTACTAATGGCGGTTAGATCAGACCAGAGAAGCAACTTTTTGGGTGACTTTTCTGGCACTGCCTTTGATCGTTTACGATCAAATGCGGTTCAAAAATCGCTTTTAGTTGGGATATGATTTCAGTTTCGAATTCGGAACCTGAATTTGAGAATATAAAAAAAACTGCCGAAAACCTAGCATCAAAACATCGAGTACATACCGTGATCCCCCTATTTTTCCGGTGCCGTAAGCCTCATTTTCTCATCTTTTCCAACTCCCAGAAAAATGCCTTGAGAAAAATTTCTTAGAAATTCGATGCCCCGAACCTCTTCTTTTCTTACATCCTCAACTTTTCACGTACATCATAAAAGCATAAAAAATGTGCACATTCTAGGTTGAGCCCTCCAACATACGGAAGCGATGTGAATAGATGAGAAGAAGAGTAAATCAATGAGGCATGAAACCTTCGGCACGAATCGCTACAACATGAATCCATCGGCGTGATGGGTAGTGGCATGCAGAGGAGATGATATAAAAGATGGAGGTTGAGAGGTGGTGGGGGAAGGTTGAGAGGTGGATGTTGAGAGGAGTTAAATGAATGATGAGTTTGATAAAGGAGAAGGTAGGTTGCGATCGATTTCTCCAAAATGATAAACTAAGGAAACTTAATGTTTGAATGAAACCATACTTCTTGTTAAATGTTTGGGCAACTTGGCCAAATAACCCAAAGCCCATAAAAGTCAAGATCGCCTTTAATCAGATATGAACTGCCTTTAATAAATGTCTATTAAAGACAGTTTCTCAAGAGCCGCCTTAAATCAAATTCTAAATGCCTTTAAACGATAAGGACCCGAAAGACATAAGTTTCAGACTCGAAACCTTCGATTAAAAACGATTCTTTAATATTTTGACAAAACCACCTTTTATCACTGCCTTTGATAGGAACTTCTCCACTAGTTATAGTTAAAATACTATACCAAATACCAAGAATATCATTTCCTATAAGTCATATCCTTAGCATCATACAAACATTTTCATAATGTGAAATAAGTTCAACTACACTGTTTAAAACACAAAATGAGTGTTTAAAACGTGAATTCCAGCACTGGAAGCCTCAGGCATTTTAATTCACACCTTCAACAACTGGTATGGAAAATCAGCGTTACGAATTAGGCATTTCAAAAACAGGTTGCTGCTATCTTTGTTTTCAAATCAGAAAATTGAAAGCTCCAATATTTCAAGCACAGAAAGATCAACAATTGACCTTCTAACACATGTACGATATGTTCATCGTTGAGATTCGTTTCACGTCCCTATATAGGACTCTGTTGTTGCGTCGTCTATACGATGTCTATTTGATTGTCGATTTGATGAACATCTTCTTTAGTCATCATCTCAATTTTTGAATTAGCAAACTTTGAAAGTGAGTTGTTGCACAAATTTAGGATAATTGATGTAAAATTAAAACCTAATTGTAGTTGTATATTACTTGATTGATACCTTGTTGATATTGATCAATGTTGTTCTTCAAATTCGTTGCGCCTCATTGTTGACGATGAACAACACTTGGAGGATTTAGTTTTGCGAATGATTTTGTTTCAGCCTGTGATGTTTAATCGAGAGTGGATGAGGAATTTTGGGAAAAGGCGCATATTTTGCATGTGCGCCTTCAATCTGGAGAGGTTTCTGTGTTGAGTTTGTCATAATTGCTTTGAGGTCCCTCACTTTTTGCGCACCATATATAATGGACCCCGAGCTAGAATTAATTACATATTTGCCCCCAAATTTGGATTGTCATTTCCAATTTTTCTCCTTGTCCCCTAGTCTTACCATGAGTCGGTCTCCCAGAAGACAGATTCATAATTGAGACTTGTTACATTGAAATTTGATTTACGATGTGTGTATAGGAGACTAAAACTTTAACGATCTTCTTCATTAATATTATTCTATCTACGTCACAGTAAATTTCTCTACACCAATGAGCTTTTTTTTATAGATGACGTTCTTTGCATTAAAAGAATGTCTATTTAAATGGGTCAATTAATTTGTATTCGCGTCAAATTGATGGTTATTAAGAACCCTTACACTGTAAATGATTTTTTGAATTTATCGTTTATTATGATGAGGAGGTCTCCTGAGAGGTGGCATGTCCTTAAGTTATATATGGACAGTCCATTGTAATTTTTTACTTATACAATGTATAAATTAAATAATAAAATATTATATTTTTATATAACATTTCTTACATTTTAACATTCAAACAAACTTTATTATATGTTTTAACTTATAAAATACAATGTTTAAATAAAAATATACAATTTTAAGTTAAAGTAAAGTGGCATGTGTATAAATTTATGAACAGATTACCACTTCCCTATAATGATAATGTGATTTGTAACTTTCATGAAGTTGATACTTGTATCATAGATGCTATGTAGAAGCAGTTTTTCAGTTAAAGCATGAGGCTCATTTGATAATTTTTAAGCCATGAATGCTAATTTCCTAGTTTAATTAAACAATGGAGTTATTACAGTTCACTCACGATTGATTGGATAGAAGAAAAAACATGACGAAGTCGTGGATGAAAAACAAACAAAAATTGGAAAAATTGTTTTGTCAGGATTGATGCATACAATATAGTATAACATATCTACTTCTCGTATTGTATTATCTCCCGGCACATACTAATAGAAATTGTTCGAAAACCTTGGTTGACACAACCGTCGTCAGTCGTCAGTCGTCAGGTACAAGAGTGTCATTTCACTTATTTGTTTGAGTTTTCTTCTTCT
The DNA here is from genome assembly GCA_032355605.1 of Rubia tinctorum. NCBI lineage: Eukaryota > Viridiplantae > Streptophyta > Magnoliopsida > Gentianales > Rubiaceae > Rubia > Rubia tinctorum. Next base: position 1,897 of record JAULKM010126993.1, on the reverse strand, counting down.
GTTTTCATTCTTTCTTCAGCCATTGTTTTTGACTGGAATTGCTTTCCAGAAACTCGAATGAATACCTCTGCTCCCGTGTCACCATCTTGACCCTCCCCTCGCCCAGGTGTGTCCATCGTTGCATCCGTGGTGGCAGCGCAAAACGACGACGTTTTGAGGCTACTTGCCCTCCGTTTTCCCCACATAGATTCTGATTATATTTAGTTCTTCGAATTTGAATTTGAGACCAGGAGATTGGGGTCTGCTCCACTGTCAACCCATTCATCAATGGCGGCGCTTCCGGAATGGCTGCTACTGCGCCATCCAGCCCATCGATATGCTCAAGTTTTTTTTTCAATTTCCCCCTTTTGATTCTTTGTAATTGTGCTTGTTTAAGATCTTTGAGGCTTGTGTTTGTGATATTGGGTTTAGTGTCGAAAAGGGTTTTTGATTTGGGTTTCATTTCATGTCATCTTGGTCAACCCAGATCTTAGATCATATGGGTTTTATTGTTAATGTATGTTGTAGACTTAGGGAAGAGGGTTTTAGATGGTTCTTAGATATGTGAGTGAGATTTTGTATTTGTTTGATGGTTTTGTGGATGAGGATTTAAGGATGTGTTGATGTAATAACATGTGCAGATACAGTTGGGCCAGGGATCAGCTGCTGTTGTCACCAGGAATATGCTGAGGGATGAGGGATTTGGTGCATTCTATAAGGTTTGTGGAAATTCTTGCTATGCATTGATGTTGATTCTTTGCAAACTGTGTAGATTTAGATCGTTTGAGTAGAGTTTGTTTGTTGTTGATTTTGAGTTTTTTTAAAAAACTGGACCTGTCATGATCTGTGTGTGAATGCAATTGCTTAATGTTGATTGAGATAGATGGTTCAATTGTCTAGGGTGTTTTATAATTTATGATTCACGCTGTCTTCTGTTTTGAGCCGGTAGATCTTACAGGTTCCTCGGTGTGCAGTTGTAGTATTGTCATTTGGAAATATGTCAACACGCTTTTGTTATTTGATGTCATCTTTTCCACGTGCAGGGGTTGAGTGCTGGTCTTCTTAGACAGGCTACTTATACAACTGCTCGACTTGGATCATTCAGGTGAGTAAGTTAGGTTCAATGTCAGTCTCTTCGATCTACTATGCTCAATAATTTGATTGGCTCTTGTACCATTTGAATGATTTTTGTTTGACGAATCTGTTTGGTCTTTATTCTTTATTACGTTGAGGGAATTGGAGTGCAAGCGGAAATATGTGCTGTTCTGTTCGTAGTTTCACATTATGTTCTTACTATTATATTCTTCTACTACCTGTGTCAAAAACGAAATTCTGGTTGACCTATTACTCATAGTGCCATCTTGGATGCAAGTGATGACCATCCATGCATGTCTTGTTACCATTCCTGTTAAACTACGAGCACTAGTGTACGTGGTCATGTACCCGGGCAGCTCGGTTGTTGAATGTAATGTACTTGAGGGGGTGGTGAAGGGATGTGTTATTCTTCATGATTATCTTTCTTCGGAGTGCATAGGAAACTGAAGTTTGCCTATGTCTGTCTTAAAATGCCATGTCTATAGAGGGTCTGTACTTGGATCTATTGAGCAATTGATATGTTGTGCTCATTGCATTAACTGGTTCAGGGTTAGGGATTCAGACATACTGTTCCCAGGATTTTCAACATATTCCGATACCCTTCATTTAGGCTTACGTGTCACTTTTGGCATGGTTTCAACTGTTCAGAAGCAAAGCATCCAATACTGAAATTGATCAGAATTGCTTACTTTGAACTCTTTTCTGATGCTAGGATCTTGACTAACAAGGCAATTGAAGCCAATGAGGGCAAGGCCCTACCCTTGTATCAGAAGGCACTCTGTGGCTTGACTGCCGGAGCAATTGGAGCATGTGTTGGCAGTCC
>JAULKM010126975.1:0-20033 GCA_032355605.1 Rubia tinctorum | reverse complement strand
AATGAAATCTGGTCGAACGTGGTGCTTCCATATACACCCCCATTTTATTTTCCAAATATGGAACGGAATATTTATCAATAATTGGGTACATTAACATATCCATAATCCTTTACTATTTCCGTTCCTTACTTCTAACTAATCAACTGTAAGTTACTTAAGAACATGCACTGAGCCCTGATTATCAGGTCAGAATCGGGTTTCGGGTTGAGTTCGATTCGGGTCGGGTTCGGGTTCGGGTCAGTGTTTGCGGGTCAGAATCGGGTTTGGGTTGACTTCGGTTCGGGTCGGGTTCGGGTTCGGGTCAATATTTTCCGGGTCAGGATCGATTTCGGGTTTTGTTCGGTTCGGGTCGGGTTCGGGTCGGGTCAGAGATTTTGCGGGTCAAGATCGGGTTCGGGTTGAGTTCGGTCAGGTCGGTTCGGGTCGGGTCAGAGATTCAGGTCAGAAATTGACAGCTCTACTTGACGGTAATGAGGTTGGTTTTGATATTATTGACATTTCCTGTATTCAATGTTTAGTTGTTTGGTTTTTTTTTACTTTTCAATTTTGTAGCTTTTCATGTATTTTTACCGTTTTCATAATTGTTGCACTTTTCCATTTTCCTAATAAGTTGTTTTTTCTCTTCTCAACAATCAAACTCTTCAAATTCATTCATCTATATAAGTTGAAACATAACATACTTGTAGAAATACAACCTTTTGACACCCACGGGTGTAACCCAGTGGTTGGGAGATGAGTGGGTTTGCAGTCACCGAGGTTCAATCCTCGGCAGCGGCAGTGTGGGGAGTTCTTGCATGGCAAGGCTCTCTTGTGCGCACCGAGGCAATACCAAAGTCCATTGGTCCTGGTGCTGGGCTACCGTGATTTACATATCATATGTTGGCTTGGGTGTGGGCTGGTATGGGCCGCTGAGGGCGAGCGAGTTGATCGCCTTTTGCAGAAATACAACCTTTTGCATTCAAATTTAATCATTAAAGTTTATCAACTGTTTTTACGTACTAAGCAAAAATGACATGAGAAGAGTACTTCATCTTCTCTCCCATGAGAGGAGCATGCTGATATTTAAGGGGCGTACTCGGGTCCAAGATATCCTTCATTCAATGGTTTAAGTATTGTTATGTTTCTGATGTTCAGCACCATCAGAAATGCACCATCAGAAATGCTCGGACCCATCACACCCCTTAAATAACTTCTTATTTATAGCATTACGCCAATATTGACATACTCCTCTCATGGACATGAAATCGCAGAGTAGAAGATATTGAATGCAATTTCAAACAACATTTCAATACCCATTTCAGATCCATCACTACTTTCAATGTCATTTTGTTCAATTCAGTATGTGTAAACAGTCGATAAGCTTTAATTAAGAAGCTTTATTGCAAAATGTTATATTTTAACAAAAATGTTATGTTTCTGGAAGAATTTGAAGTGGCTGATTGTTGAGAAGATAAAAAATAACTTGAGTTAAGTGCTAAAATGACTATGAGTTTAGGCTGAAAGTGTCAATATAACCATGCAATTTCAGAAATTGCCAAAATAACCTTTGACTCGTTTGACTTTTTAGTCAATTGATTTATGGCCAGATTTTAAGGAAAAGATAATTTTGCCCTTGAATTTAAAAAAAGTCCAAGTGATAAAATGACCCTGACTTTAGGCCGAAAGTGCCAATATAACCCTGCAATCTTAGAAAGTGCTAAAATAACCCTTGATCATGTTGACTTTTAGGTCAACTAGTTTACTGTCCGAATAAGGTGAAAATATCGTTTTGTCCTTATTTTTTTAAAAACGGATAAAGTCACAAAATATGAAATGACATCCTTGGCCATACTTTATTTCTCCTTTTCTCCTATTTTCCTCGTGCATGTTCTATTTTCCCCAGATTTTCTTCCCGCTCCACTCTTCTTCATGCTTTATTCAGCTCGAAGCACAGAAACCGAGGCATCGCCCGACCGCTCCTCTTAATTTTTCCTCTTCCCATTTCTCCTCTGCCTGACCGCCGTCGAATACCACATCTGACGGCCCCTACTTCAATTCTCCGTGGCATGTAAAAAAAAAATCTTTGTCGTATGTGAGCCCTAGGTTGGATTTGGGGCAAATAAAAAATTTGGAAAATTGGGCATGGATTAAAATTGATATTGATGTTGTTTTGATATGATTTCATCGTTACAGCCTTTTCAATATAGATGAATTCTTCAAGAAGTAAGCTTGAAGAATATTACCTTATCTAATCTTACCAAATCTAATCCTAATCAGAATAAAACTCCACATTTTTGAAAATGCTAATGGTCTGGGTCAAAAATAATAGCTCATCAGGATCCCACAGGGCCGAGCTATTGGACTGAAATAAAATAATGTTAAAATAGTTTGCAAAGATCAAAATCCCTCGTTGAAAACCCGATGGGAAAAAAGTACAGTGTTCTTCACGATGTCTTCATTTAATCGACCAACTTGAATAATTAATCCAAGCCCTAGCCGACTTATTCTTGAATTCTTCATCATGAAGTTGCTCCATCAAAGCATTCAATGCCGCATGTCTAAGTTTCATTCTTGACCTTGTCATCGGTCCAACCACATCACTAAAAGTATCCCGAACATAAACCTTGAATGTTTGATCATGGGTTGTGTTTGTCAATGTTTTCTTTCAAGGACAAAAAACATATGATAAATTCTCCTTCGGTGCATTTTCGAATGCATATTTAATAAAGTTAGCTAGAAACAATTGACACTCCTCTTTTGTTTAATTTTCATCAAAACAATGGGTTGTATCCATATACATTCCTACAATATAATAATGAGTACACATTATTTAGGGGTCTTTCTTTGCAAAATCCACATACACTTACATTAATTCAATTCATGGATTCCATGCATATACATATTAATTTGAGAAATATATACAAGTATATATATTTATGTCAATGAAACCTTAATTATCACGTTCCCATATACATATAACATCATGCATATATGATTATACAATGCCTAAATTCAATCAATCTATAGTTAAACACCTCATCTCATATGAATTGAACTAACCTACAACCCTAATTGAAGATGAAAATACAAATGTTAGGTATTGGAATACACATTTCTTAGACATGTACGACGTCAGTGATTTGTTTTTAACATATTGCAAGGACCGATCGATTGAGACCGATGTCGCACCTTAAAATGTGTTTAATGAAAACATAATTAATTTCCATAATCAGCCATAATCTAATGTTTTTTTCTTAGTGCTTATAAAAATGGAATTATTTTGACAACACATGCACTATACACTAGATAACATGTAAAACAGTCATTATACTTCATGAAAATATTCAATGTTTGTTCCATAAAAAATTAACAATAAAAAATTCACTAATAAAATTGTAAAATGAACATGGAATGGAAACAACCTCAATTAATTTGTATTCGGAAATGCCCCATCCTCTGGTACATGTGGATGGTTGATAGGAACAATTTGATTGAGCACTTGAATTGTTTTAATGGTGTGATGGAAATAATTTTTGAAGTGTGTTTTGGTGGGAGTGTTTTGGAGATGTGAAATGGATTTTGTTGCTGAATAATTTTGAGATAAAATAGGGTCAGGATAAAATTTTAGTTCCAAATTTTAGTTTCAATTTTTTTTGTTCCCGCTATAATTTTCAGGGTAACTGATGTCGTTGGTATGTTAGTTCATTTTTTGTTTAAAGCAAAGTGCTTGCAATGTCCCGTGTTTCGGCCATAGCATAATTTCAAAAAGTGTCATTAAATACTCTATGTGAAGATTTTGGCCTTTCCATTGACCCACTGATGTCCAAATTGGACAACATGGTCGTGACAAAGTGAAGTACCTAGTGTATCTCCAATTTTTCATTCCGACTTCCCCCGATTTTTGGAAGCGACCTAAGTTCAAAAGGTGCCAGTTGCGTAAAATCAATTCCGATCATCTCGGAAGAAACCTTTGCCATTCCTTACCAAACTTATAATCCCTAAGAGTGACAAAGAAGCTTACTTGGTGACCTGCACACAACGTGGTCGTAATATTGTGGGAGAATTACCCACTGGATGCATTTCACAGATAAAAGATTTATATTGTTGCCCCCATACTCACTAATAACCACTATAGGGTAGCTAGTGGCAAGTCCGGGGTCGTCCACAGAGATACTAGAATTTAAGGGTTACCTTTACCCAACCCACAATCGGGTGTCACTTTGATTGTGTGTCAGGAATAGCTAATGCTTAAAAACAAATAGTTTTGGGAGGGGGTGTCTAACAAACTACTGAGCATGCAAGCAAATAGATTAAAACTATAACTAGTCTCAGGGGATTAGTGTCTAACAAACTACTGCCACGACCCTAGTCGCTACAAACTAGCATGCCTATCTATCGGGGTAAGCCAAAGGTTTTCCCTCGTTAGGGATTAGTCTAGAACCTCTAAAATACAATCACTTACACAACTAGCAAATTAGAATTAGATTCTAACAATCAGGTTAGTACTCTCAAGGTAGCATGAATGCACTTATCTCCCTGGTACTCTCGGGCCTACAATGGCCCTAATCTGACGCTCCCAAAATAACATTTTATCCTAGCATGATATTATACTATGCATGAATCTAGGAATACATCATAAAACATAACATGGCATAAATCTTACAATAATGAAAACTACAATCAAGCACCAATATTCATTGGACATATATAGATAGGGTAATCTAAATTCTCACAAAGTCAAAATCAAGTCATGAATACAAATATAACCCCATTAAAATATCTATTCGAGAGAAATTTAATCCAAACCAATCACTCCATTTAATACCATAAGGCAAAGCTATAAAAATAAATGAAGACAATAGATAACCTCCTTCTTCCTACCTACTACTTAGTTATTACAATAATAACCAAACTTCTAAACCATAGGAGACTAAAGGTTGACTATACAGGACATAGGATTGGGCCTTAGAAAGGCCCAAAAAGCTAGGAAACCCTAGCAACCATGTCGGCACGGTTCGTGCAATAGTGCACTTCTTGAGCAAAAACACGTTAGCCACAGACAGGAGGCATTCACGGTCTGTTTTGAGCTAGCGAGACGAGCAAATATGTGTGTCTGATGGTTTGGAGTGTGTTCGTAATCTTATGAATTTGGAGGCCATGCAAGATTGCACGGCCCGTGATCTAGACTTCACCTTCTTAGCATGGCGTATAGCACGAGCCGTGCAAATCTACACATGCCATACTAGTATTTAATTCTCTCGGACTTAGCTCATTTTCTTCGGCGCATCCATCTACTACCACATGTTTGGCTCATGGCCTTTAGTCTTCTACCGTCTTTGCGAATAACCTTCTACAATCTATTGTTATTCTTGTGAATGGCCTTCTAAAAATAGTCTGAAGTGCCTATAAACAATCTACAAGTAAAGCTCATAAAAATAGATCTAGGAGCTCATAGGCACATAGAATCCATTAGACCTACCGTAGGCTACCAAATGAGGTATTTTGATATGAAAACCACAAATGGACATCTAAACCATTTACAACATAAACCTACCTAAATCTAGCAATCTACCACACAAAAGATAAAAAGAGATGTTAAATGCTTCGGGAAAAAACATGCATTTGACATCTTATCAAATTCCCACACTTAAACCTTTTACTCATTCTCGAGTAAACAAGAACAAGAAAAATATCAAAGAGTAAAATAACATGCAAAGGTTTTCCCGAAACACCCAATATTTTATTCCTTTTTTAGTGTTTTAGAGAAGAAATTATTCGTATTGGTTCTGGGCGGGCTCATTTGTTATCCTAGCGGGCTTACAAATTTTGGCCCACTAACATATGCAACTTCGCTACACATGTCAGTCGACTGTCGAGTCAAGTGATGTACATGCGATATCGCACCAACTAAGGTGGACAACACAAGGTCCCAAAACGATGTCGTATCAAAACGACTATAAATAAAGGGTAACACAAGAATCATTTTGAGCTTCTCATATCCAAGTTTCCCGCGAATACCAATAATCATTCCACCCCTTTCCTCTTCTCCTCTGACAAAGGTAATGAATTTTTACTATTTTAGTGCCTAAATTGTTGTAACGTCATTGGGGTAGAATTGTTGATATTAGTTTGTGATGTGTTTTCTAGGTTGAGGTAGTCAATGCCATGGCTATTGATTGTCATATATTTTAGAACATATTATGAATGTGGTAATTGTAATATTGAATGGTATATATGGTGCATTGATCTTGCATGATTTGAATGTGCTAATTATATTGGATTGTAAATTTTGTGGAACTTTGATTGTTGCGCATTTATTCACGTGTAGAATTGTACCTTTCCATCGACAGGTGTAAGAATGTATATGTCAACATAAGTACGGTGAGTGAAGAATATATTGATTTCATGGATGAGTTTTTGGTGCATGCATTAAGTTTGAAAAGCAAATATTATGTCCTTGTCGTGATTGTAGAATCAAAATTGTACTAAAAATAAGGTTAGGTTGAGAATCCATTTGTACAACAGGGGGTTTGCAAAAGATTATGTGGTGTGGATGTTTCATGGGGAAAATTCACCCTGGGGTGGTAGTTAGAAGTGAGGGAGAGTGTTTTGGAGATGTGAAATTGAATAACGTGTGTGAGGATGTGGTTGATGAATTTAGAGAGAGGCCCGAGGTTTTGGCTAACTTTTTGGGTGATAAGAATAGACCATTTAACCCGGTTGCATGAAGAAAGACACGGTCATGTCATGTTTGATGGAGTTTTTTAATTTGAAAGGTGTTGGTTCGTGGAGCGATACTACCATGAATAAACTGGTTAAGTTTTTGAATGAGAATCTTTCGGTTGGCAATGGTTTACCAGGAAACATTTATGAAGCTAAGAGAATTTTATGTCCAATGGGAATGGAGTATGATGAGATGCATGCTTGTCTGAACGATTGTGTCTTCTATATGGATGACTTAAAGGATAAGATTGCTTGCCCCGTATGTAATCTATCCCGTTATCATAAAAGGATAAATGTGGTTGACGGTGGAGAGCTTGTTGTGTCGGTAAGGAAACAGGTGCTCGCTAAATGTATGTGGTACCTTCCTATTATTCCTATGCTGAAAAGGTTGATTAATAATGCTAAGGATGAAAAGAACTTGACATGGTACATGGATAGGGGAGGTTCTAAAGATGATGATATGATTCAAAATCCAGCGGATGCAGATCACTGGAAGAATTTTGATAAGATGAATCCAAAGTTTTCTTTAGAACCCAGAAATTCAAGAATGGCTTTTGTACTGATGGTATGAACCATTTTGGTAATCTGTCCTCGAAACACAGTTCATGGCTGATTATGCCCACCATTTAGAATATTCCCCCCTACGTTTTCAAGAAGAGGAAATATGTGTTGATGCCCCTGATGATTTTTTGGCCCAAACAACTTGGAAATTATATTGATACTTTTCTTGCCCCATTGATAGATGATTTGAAAGTGCCATGGTTCACGGGAGTTGTAATGTTTGATGGTTTTCATGGAAAGGAGTTTACCTTGAATGCCATGGTTTTTTGTACCATTAATGATTTTCCTGTGTATGGTAACCTTTCGAATTATATAGTGAAGGCCCACAAGCCTTGTACCATTAGCGAAGATGGGACCAATTTCCATCAGTTGGAAAATGGTCGGAAGACTGTGTATCTTAGCAACAAAAATTCCTTCCGTTGAAGGACAAGTTGCGAGAAAACACGGTGGCATTTATCAGTGGAAAGGAGAGGACAAAGGTACTTAAACCATTGACCGGTGTTGTCATTCACAAAAAAGTGATGAAATTGAATGTCGTGCTTGGTAATAATTATCTAAAGTCGGTTGGGTGGTAGAGGGACCATGGAAGAAAAACTCAATTTTATTTTGTTTTCCTTATTGGGAGAATTTTGAGGTTCGACATTGTTTGGAAGCCATTCCTATTGAAAATAATGTTTGTGAGAGTATAATTGGCACACTATTTAACATTCCCTAGAAGAACAAGGATAACTTAAATGCGAGGAAGGATTTGGTGGAGCTTGGTATTCGGTTGGATCTAGCTTAAATCTAGTTGTTGCCTACTTATATTCTTCCTGAAAATAGAGTTGAAGAAAAAACACATGTGGATAATAAAAAATCTAACTTCCTCTTCTAAAAAACCATGGATCGCAATGGGCAAAACTTGTTGCATAAGACATGACAATCGTACAATTTCAAAACATTAAGACGCAATTCATCATTCACAAAATGACTAACATTAGATAAGTAGATGGATGGTACCTTCATGACTTTAACACTCTCACACAACGATCTCCTCTAAGCAACATACATGTTGTAATGAGCTGGAGACTGTTGTAGTTTTACGTCTATTCAGGAAGTACTTTCCCCCCGTCATTCTTCGACATAATATTCCACCTCGTGATACACTTGGTCAGGGAAATACGTATATGAAGTCTTATCGAGATGCATTGGATGTACCCCTTTGAGCATCACATGGGTATTTTGAAGGGTTATGTTCACAATCGCAGGCAGCCGGATGCCTCAATTGTTCAGAGATACCTCACTGAGGAGATCATCGAGTACTTTAATTCCAACTTGGTGTGAAAATAATCAGTCGTCGTTCCCGGTGGAGCACATTACGGTAGAAAGAATGGGAAGCCACGTGCTAAGGGTAAGCTTTATACACCCTTGAACACCGAGTTTCTGATAGTTTACCTGTATATGATACGAAATAGTAGCGAGACCGCAATATACGTTCAAGAGCATGTGTCCATGTTAGAAGATATTCATTTGGACTGGCTATTGAATAAAATACAAGTGAAGCATTCTTCAAAGTTTTTAAACTAGTTTTATAAGCGTTGCATATGGATGACATACCCAGTAAGCTATGTGCATTTTCAAGGACACAAAATACACCGTCAGACGATACCAAGGTTATGATATCAATGGCATTAGTTTCTCAATGTTGGAGAAGGATGAGAAGAGTATGACACAAAACAACGATGTTTATATTGAATCTGGTTTCATATGGCAGGCTAGCAAGAAAGACAAATATCCTATTGTTGTTGTGATGCCATTTTAAGGGGTGATTGAAGAAATTTGGGAGTTGGATCATGTAGAGTTCAAAGTTATGTTCAAGTGCTGTTTGGTGGAACATGGTTCTGGGGTTGTGTTGGAGAAGCCTGTGGGTTTTACATTTCTGGATTCTTTCTACAAACAATGTGCTGAAATAGCAGTCCCTTCCCTTAAATCCAAAGTTTCTACCTTGGATATTGGTGTTCAACATTTGCTTTAAGAATCAAAGTATTAGAGATCATGGTGCAATCACATGGCTAAAGTGTTCAGTTATCAGGTCCCTAATGCATTGAAAGTTGTTTAGGATTTCCCAACCTACCGCAAACACGATGTGGAAGACATGGATGTTGGCACAAGTACCCGTGGTGAGGATGAAAAGGTAGAATATTGTGAAATGGAACCATTTTCTCATTACTATTTGTGAATTATATGTATTATTTGGTGAACCTTTGAATTTTTGTAAAAATGTAATGTATTATTTCGTTAGACCGTCTCAAACTACCTTCCTTATTTAAAAATAATTTATTCCACATAAATTAATTTGTCATTTCATGCTAGGGAATACTGAAATATTTCTAGTACTTGGTGTATTTTTCAGGGGTTTATCATGTAATTCGGAAATGTTAGGCCTTTTGGGTAAAATTACACTACAAACACACCAATTCACTCTAGAATGTATAGTAGCACTTCTATAAATGTCATCACCATGAATGAAACATTTATTGTATGACATATTTGGTTAGAATGGCATAAATTGTATAATCGGAGCCATATTAAATTTTGGGGCCATATTGTGATTTCTGGGAATATAGTACAACTATTCAATGTTGACTTTTGAGGTCATTCCGTACACCCGTTTAGCGTGGAAATGCATGGTCATGATTTCCTTGAATTGAATTGCATTTTAATCCTGGGAATTTTATATTTTAACGATTCAAAGATTGTTTTAAGGACAAAAGTACAAAACGTAAAAATTTTACTCGTACATTGGAATTGAAATCCGATTGAACTAGATGGTACTCCAAAAATTCCCGAAGTGATTTCAAGTTACATGAGTGAGGAAATGGTGGGATTTGGGAACTAGAGTAATGTCGTAAGATATTCGGATTACACATTGTAACTTCAAATAAACCATTACAAGTTACTTTAAAACATGTACTAGCGCTTTTGGAATATCAACCACCGGAAATATAAATAATTTCAAATTTAAATATAAGGCAAGAATATTTAATTTTGTATTTTTTAGAATTATGGAGACTATCGTAGTCGCATCGCACGTTTGGATGACCTAACTACAACAAACAAAAATCAACAATTTCTAGAGTCGTATTAACCCTCAGTGTCCAACCATTCGACTTATAAAGTATAGTGTATTATAAGGTCCCATTTGGGTGCGTGGGATTAGTGGTCGACAGGGTGAACATAAATGTTTGGGGTCATAGTATAATTTTACCATAATATGGAAATACATATGAATTTTATTTTATGGGCCCTAGGCTTTGCCCAAATAAGGTTAAAATAGCTAATTAAATGTTATATTAAATTATGAAATCATCAATTTATCTATTTCGACATCAAAAAGAAATACGGGGGAGGTGAATGTAAAAATAAAAAATTAAGATAGGCAACATATAGTTGCATACACCGGCATAAAATTTCATAAATACCGGTGTAAGTAAAAATTCTTTTGGAAGGATACCCAAAAACTTTAAAATTTCATATTTGAAAAATGCGAGAAAGTATTTACACCGGTATAGTTGACAAAGGCACCAGTTAATGTACCTGTGCTTGTTACTCAGGAATTTTTTTTAATACTTGCCTCGAGTAGGACATCATTTAAAAAAAGCATTTAATGCGGCATTGAGTAGTTTCTTTGTCATAATATGTACACTAGTTTATTTATCATACGCACTGGTATGCATACCTGTGCAAGCTCCTTAGAAAGAAATTGACATTTTGCTCTCGAGGTCTAAAAATATTTTACAAAAACTAATTAAAGCAGTGTAGAGCAGTTCTCTAGACACGCCTTTGATTGATGAGGATAAAAGCCGGTTCCGGGAACTGCCTTTAATCTATTCCAAACTCGAAAAAAGATGCAAATCGTCGGACCCAATTAATAGTTACGAGCTCGTAACCCATGGAGATTCCAAACTCGGAACAAGATGCAAGTCGTTGGACCTAATTATTAGTTACGAGCTTGGTACTGGTGGAAATCTTGAACTAGGAACTAAAAGCAAGTCGTCAGACATGCATGGATAATTTCAATTCTAAACCCATAGGACAAATAACTCTTTTCGTGACATAAGATTTTTCAGGCACACGATTTCCTTCAAGGAGTTATTCTTGAACCAATTCCCTAGTTTCAGTCATCCTTTTTTGGTCCAATCAAATTTGGCCTTTAAATTCATTATTTTCAAAGTGGTACTCAAAAATGAATGTTTTGACTCCATGTACAATAGGCTATTATTGTCACTAAGCAACGACTCGAGAACCTAGGGTTTATAATAGAATCCTCTAGAAACATCCTTCACCATCTCATCAAATCTATAGTCAGCATCTAATTCAACCATTACCTTAATTCCGATATTTTCACAGCTATTGACCCACCCCTCCCGGCGTCACTAATAAACCATGAGAGATCTACTAAACCGAGAGCAAACCGATATTCAAAGATAGAATTGGAATTATTTCTCCTGTTCCTACTACCACACTACCAGAAAGGGTAGATAGTGGCAAGACTGGGGTCATCGACAGAGATGTTAGGAATCTAAGAGCCAACTACACAGCGCTGCTATCGGGTCACCAATTTGATAACGCGTCAGGAATAATCAGTGTTGGTAAAACAGATTTCTGGAGGGCGGGGTTTTACTAACAACTACTAGCATGCAATTAACACGAGATTAAAATATATAAACTAACACTTGGGGAGTATTTGCGCAACATGATCAATGATGTTTAAACCCTCGATTACATCACATAAAAGAAATATAAACATATTCTAGTGTTTGTGATACGTAGTGCGAACGATGGTCAAAACATCCCTTTGTCTGTTACATATGGGTGCGTGTATATAGTCTTCCATTTCTCTCTCTTCCACAATTATGGGAGTGAAACAATGGCAGTGGCACATTGTGTATATATGATTCTTCCCCGTGCTATTAAGTTCAGGGTGGAACACTACGAACGCTCTACCCCTAGGCCTATATAGGCAAAAGAAGTAGGCATCTTATCGATTACTCTAGGGTTGCAAAGCTAACCTTAGTTTTATACTCTAGCTATATCTACTCGTACGCCTTCGGACCAACTCGCTTACTTACTAGTGCATGGTCGATCGTAATGTTGATTTGGCAAACTTAGGTAATAATCATGCAATTCAAAAGATTATGAAGAACAGGCAACATAATAATAGAAAAAATAAAGAAATAGGTAAATCTAAGTAATTAATCCCACAAAATAAACATTAATCCATGAATACAAACACAATCCCCTAGTAAATAAACTTCTCTCTAAGAATTGAACCCAAGTATTTCATTGGAATCAACATTTTTGGGCAAATGAAAAATAAAGAGAAGAAGAGAAAATAACCTAGAGAGAAAGAAGAGAACTTTCTCTCTCTAACCTACTCTTGAAGTCTAAAACCCGAGCATAAAATTAAACCCTAGTAGACATAGGTCCATATATATAGTAGTGGGAAATGGGCCTTAAAAAGGCCCAAAACTGGCTAAGAAACCCTAGCAACAGCAAATTTATATGGCTAATGGAAAATGGCATGGTCCATGTAAGGTCGTGTCGGTGCGAGGCGCGTGGAACGCCACGACCCATGCAGCCTTATGCAGGAGTAGAAAGCGCGGCACAACATGGGCCATGCAGGGTCAGGTCGGCATGGGCCGCAAGGATGCGCACAGGCCTTGGGCCGGTGTTATGTCTTGAACTTCTGATTTGTGCGGCGCATGTCATTTGGCACAGCTTGTCAGCAGGAAAGATTTTTTTCTCAGTTGAATGGCGTGGGCCATGCTATTTTTTACACCCTGTGAGCGGTCTTCACTTTTGCAACTCAGAATAGCGCAGACCGTGTAAAACGGAATGGTTTGTACCCATACATAGCCATTTTGGAGTGTTTATAAGGCAATAGTGTTGCCACCTCCACAGATGTGCACGACCCATGTAAGAGCTGTTGCACGGCCTGTGTGGATTTGCACGGGCCGTACGAGGCTAAATTTGGCTTGTGCAAACTATCTTGCCAGCCGGTCGGCCGGTAGATCAATTAGGCTGGTTAGCACAGTCTTCCATTCTTGACCTCCTTGAACTTCAAATCCACCTTTATCGGGATGAATTCTATCTACTACAATGCTTTGGAGTCTGTGGCCTTCAATATACTACAATCCTTGCTAGTGGCCTTCGATATCTTCTACCATTCTTGCGAATAGCCTTCAAATATCTTCTACCACCCTCGTGAATACAAAGCATCCATTAGCTTCAATTAAGTCCACAAAACTCGGTATTTAGACAATAAAACCAATAATTGTTGTCTAAATCCTTTGTCGTGTAAACATAACTAAAACTATAAATAAACCAAACAAAACATGATGATAATAAGCCGAATGCATTGGTTAACGCATGCATAAAGGTGCACATAAATCCCCCCACACTTAAACCTTTACTCGTTCTCGAGCAAACAAAAATTAGAAAAGATCTGAGAGGAATTTAGCATGCATAGATAAGTTAACCAATATATTCAACTTATTCCTAAGCTACCCTAGTTCCCCCAAAAATTTTAAGAATCTCACAACTATCACTCTCCCTGAAGATGCTAAAGTAACATATCCACCAAAAATACATAAAAGAAAAAAATGAAAAAAAACAATGTAGAATGATAAGTGCTAAACTAGCTTACTCCACCGAAGAAGCTGTAGAAGACAATCATAGTGATGTTGATGAAGATACCGCAAAACATGGCCAAAAGATGTTCAAAATTTCCGTTTCCAATTTCTCTCATTTTACCTCGGAGCCCTTTCGTGTTTTCATCCAAGCATTCACACATGTTGAGCTCCATTCTTACATTTTCCCACACGGCCTCTAATTTATGCCTAGGATTTCCAACCTAGCCGGGTCTAGCCTCTCATTTTTATCTAGGTATTTCTACCTATCCATGTTTTCTTCCCATTTTTTCTTAAGTTGCCCTTTCGGGTTTCCAAATTATCCAGGTAAATTTTCTTTTTCTCTATTTCAAAATTTTCAAAATTTTTTGTGTAGCACAAAATGTCCCAAAGGTGGGCTTCCTAATAATGAAAAAATAATAATTACACCACCAAAAAGTTTCATCCCAAAACAATCACCAAAAACTCGACAATGCAATGAAATGATAGAAACCATAGGTGGGATATAAAAAAGTAGTGGAACTCACTCATGTGACCCCGAAGGTTCCTTTCTCAAGTGTCGTGTCTCACGCCTCCTCCTTTCCTCTTGTCACATTTATGGGCTCTCGATGGGGATAACATCCCAAAAACCATTAAGCCTTGAGATTTTGAATCTCTCAATAAATTGTTCGATG
Organism: Rubia tinctorum; assembly: GCA_032355605.1. Taxonomy (NCBI): domain Eukaryota; kingdom Viridiplantae; phylum Streptophyta; class Magnoliopsida; order Gentianales; family Rubiaceae; genus Rubia; species Rubia tinctorum. Next base: position 5,425 of record JAULKM010126975.1, on the reverse strand, counting down.
CCCTTTTCTTGGACAGCCACCCTCTAATACACAATAGTGAACTCATCCTTTACTTCACGCTCGATGGAGTCCAATCTAGCCCCCAAACATGCATGGTACCCTCCATAGAGTATATCCTAGTACCAAAGTCTTCCAATTGTATACTCATTCTGCCTACTGCGTGACTAATCTCCTGCACAAGTTGGGTAGAAATCGCAAGTTGTTCCCCAAAAATGCGGAATTGGTCCAGGAAGTTTGCAGGTAGGTGAGTACGACTAGGTGGTGCCCTAGATGGAGTCTCACAATCCTCTTCCTCAATGTCTATGTCCAAGTTTGATTAGACTCCATAGAAGTCCATCTCAAACTACAGATTGGGTGCTAGGCACAAATTCTCCAATACAATGTCTAGGTTGGTAGCGGTGTTCTCCGGCTGTGGAAGAATCATGAAATTGTAGATTTTGGAGCCACTATACAACCACAAAAATTGATCCTCCAATCTTGTGGTAGCTACCATAGAAGTTCTTGCTAGCTTATCCATAGTGTACCTTGTCCCTGAACAACCTAAGTTTGCCAATTAAAATAGTGAGGGAACCGAATGGCCCAAGTTTTTGGCAAAGAGTCAGACCATGCCACCCATAGATATTTTACCACCTTTCTTGTTTCTTATGGAAATGCATTCCCACAAGAAGGCTGACACCATCTTGGGGTAAACATTCCCATCTGGAGTCATTGCCCAAAGGACTTGAACATCCGAACCAGGACACTGTGAAAGTTCTCCATGACAGAATACTCTCGTGGACAATAATCACTGGACATATCGCAACGCCGGATGGATAATCACGATGCTATTACTAAAATGCTTCCTTTTTTCTCTAAAGAATTCTCCAAAAGTTGCTCAATTAAAAAAGAATGCCTTGTTGGCGTGTCCTCAAAATCTCCTTCCCATACTTCCACCCGAATGCTTGGGCAATGTCCCAGTGTGACATAGTTTACTCCTTCTCATCCAAGTTAAAATGGATGATTCTCCCTCTCTCATTGTTCTTTTCTTGCTTCAAGGTTGCCAAAAAATCCAAAGTCCACCATATGTTAGTCTCATAAACACTCTAGGCCTATTTGGCTTAGAAAATATGTGATGGACTCGAGTCGACCTAGAGCTCCCAAGGTTTTCTTGCATGAAAAATCCATCTCCAATATGGTTCTCTTTGGGAATCTCAAGTACTTCCACCAGCTGGCCTCGCTCCCATAAATGTTGGTCAACCCCATGAACTCATCAACAATACAAGCGGGGTTAGGAGGAAGGGAAGGCGCCGACTCTTATCTCTTAATCTTGGCGGCTTCTTCCCTTTGTCACCCTTGGAACTTGTTCCTTTTTCCGACCTACTTCTTTTTGGAGCCATCCTATGACAACAATAAAAAAGTGGTAATACAAGAAAATACAAAGGCATACATCAAGTATCATTCAAAAAGAATATTTCTTCCTAAATAGCCAAAACATTCCAAATCATGCTATGTCAACATGAAGGTTATTAAATCAATATTTATTCTCCCTAAACAACAAACTCTTGGAAAATTATAGCATCCCATCAAGAAGATCATGCAAGCAAGAATCATTACTCTTAAATCACCAAAATAAATGAATATCATATCACCACATCATAGGTACAGATGCCCCCCACACACTTAGTTCATCACAAGATTATTCACATAATCCAAAAATTTCCTCAAAACATTTCAAGATTATTTTTTGAGTCTCAAGCATCCTCATCACATCACTAACATGCTAAATAAATAAATAAAAGATAAAGCTTAAATAATTACACAGAATTTGAATCCAAGAGATGAAAAATCCACAAGAAGAAGTAAAAAAATTCTAATTTATGAGAGAGAAAACTCCTGTTTTCGAGTTTCACCAAGTGGAAGTGGGAGTGAATGTTTTTTGAGAGATTTAAATGAGCTAAATGATTCCGATGGGTGAGATAATGTACTATGTGGATCATTATTTTCATCATAGAAGGTGATTTAGAAGAGAGGTACAAATGAGATAAGGATGGCATTTTTGAAATTAGGAAATGTGGGGGAAAAAGTACCATTTAATTAGTACAACCTCGTGCTGTGGGAGCCTGAAATGAGGCATGCCTTGTGCTAAAGGGGCTACCACGAGGCTTCCTGTGAATGGAAACCCTTGTTTCCCTAGTTCCTTCCCTTTTTCCAAAAAACACGGTCACCCAACAAATTATATTTTCTTACACCAAAAAGTACGAGATTTGAATTCAAAATTTGTTATTTAGAAAGATTTTCATGCCAAGATCCTTTGTCACACACAAAATCATGCAAAATATATCTACAAAAAGATATCAAAAGCAAAGCAAGAAAGAGCATGTATTTTTATGGTTGTCCTCACAAATTATTTCTTTTTCATGAATTTCAATTAAAAGAACCTATCGCTGGGTCTCTGGATTCACCATCGGCAACTCCACCCATGATGAAATCCTTGAGAAGAGGTCTTCACAAGGTGACATCCTTACCTTTAATAGTGAATATCTATTTCTAGCCAATGTCGAGTCCTTAGCCATTTCCTTCGGTTTAGGAGGTGTTCGAGGGTGTTATATGTCCTTGCTACTCTTCACTAACCGCTACAAGTTAGTTAGCATAGAAAAACAATCCAAGATAAACAAGTCATCACTAAGATCATGCAACACATAAGTCTCATCGACATGATCATCACAATTGAAGCGCTAGGTAAGATTTCTTTCATCACTCATATTTTCATATAAAATATTCATAAACTAGGCTATCCTCATCATTATTATCACCATCTTAATCAAGGCAATCATCATTATCTATCATGTAAGGGTTCTCATATTGAGCAAGTTCTTCATAGAATGTTATGCCTTTACACACAAGAGAAGGATTAGGTGAATTATTATTAGATATATAAATATCAAACCTCTTCTTATCAATGTCATCATCTAGGGTGAGTATTCCCAAATGAACATCTATCTTAGTCCTTGACGTTTTAAGAAAAGGTCTCCCCAATAAAATTGAGAGTGCACCGCATTCGTGCGCTATATCAAGAACACATAAATCTAAGGAAACACTAAATTGCCTACCCTAACCATTACGTCCTTAACTAAACCTTAAGGGCTAGCTTGGGAGTGATCGGCAAATTGGACAACTACCCTAGTTTCCTTAAGTTCACATATGTCTAGGTTCTCATAAAGGCAAGAGGGAATAACATTGATCGATTCTCCTAAATCCATCATAGCATTTTTCATCAATTTACCACCTAAGAAGATAGTAATTGAAAACATGCTGGGGTCATCATATTTCTTGGGAAAATTTCTATGATTGAGAGGAGCCACTCCCCTACTTTCAATTTCCCTAACTTTCTAAGTAGTTTGTTCCTCTTATTAGATCATGTAACTTTGAAGAATTTAGTATAAGAAGGAATATACTCAATCAAGTCCAAAACTAGAATACTAACCTCAACCTTCTCGAAGATTCCAAAAGTGGTTGCCACCTTCAGTCTTCCCCTAAGTTCACTAAAGAGAGGTGGTGGAAGATTCACCCTCGCCTCGGGTGTTTGAATTTCCTTGACTGGATCCTCCTCTACAACCAGTTCATGCTTCTCCAAGTTGGTTTTGTTGCTCTCCACGACCAAGTCATCTTCTTGCAAGATTTCCTTCTCTGTCTCATGCACCTTCTTCCTGCTTCTTAGCTTCAAAGCACTCATATTCTTCAGATTGATCTCCGGTTGGGAAGGAAGCTTGTGGGACACTTTGGCCGCAAGTCGACTCACCGATGTGGCGACTTTCTCAACTTGTATTTCAAGATTTTTTTATGCTTGAAAATCCCTAGTCTCAACATCTTCAATCTCATGCCCTGTTCTCTCTGCACCAAGGCTGGGAGCTAATCTGGAGAGGCATTTAGAAAATTCAAGATATATACTTGGTGCAGGTAGCGTAGAACTGCTACGTGTCAATCCGTCACGCTAGAAAATGAGAGCAATCACATTCCCATGGCATTTGAGTTCTACAAAAATAACATGGTTTGCACGAAGAACTAGACTGCATAGACCATGTACGAAAATTATGTATTCTAGTGACGCATCAAATTTGGATCTTGGGAACACTTGGGAAACATTTTGAACAATGTTAGGGAATAGGCGTGGAAGGATGTATTTGTGAGATCCTCCAAATTTGCATTTTATTCCTATTTATTTCTTTAAAAATTCAACATGAATTTCATGTGTTTCTAGCAACATGTTTCCATGTAGGCAAGCTTCAAAATTGAAAAAAAAAAATTAACCAAGGGACAAACTAAAATATAGAAAAATGATGTTTTTAAGAGAGTAAGAAACCAACATCATAATTAGAAGACAAAGGTAGCCAAAAAGTACATATATGATGTGGACACTGGAGATAATAAATCATGTGTCAAACCATGAGAGCGGTATAAGTGGATACATGAGGAAGAGTGGAAGTTTGTGGAGCGTAGTTGTCGGAGTGCCAATTTCCTGGTATAATTATCTACAATTAACATTACAAAACTTTGTTACTTATTACTTACTTTACTTTCATGGTAAGACCATTTCCTGCTTACCCAATTCCTCTTCTTAGGCGATACGAGAAACGGTAATCAATCAGCCGGCCTCAAATAATTACACCCACCACACTGGAAGAAAAGGGAACCAATTAATCCAAGAGAAACATAGTGAGTAGCTACGGGAAAAGGAAAGGAAAAAGTTGACCGATCTGGGGTTCAATGAAGAGGATATTAAGCAACAACTCAATAAAAAATATTTGAAGCTGGACAAATCACTTGCTTACCTTGAGTTAAATAAAGGTGCGGGAGAGGACTACACATCAATAAATGTTATAGAAATTGCCGAGGACATTGTAAGTTCAATATATTCCTTGCATTTAAATTCATTTCAATATATTGTTTCTATATGTTACCTATTTAAATTACCATTTCCAAATCAATAAAGTTGAGGATGAACGAGGAAAAGGAAAAAAGGGACCTTGATATTGCAGCCAAGTGAGGACATTCTGATCAAGGCTACACACAAGAAGGATCATAGCGATAGGTACAGAGGCACTTAAACTGGCCTACCCACATCTCTGGCTATTTCTCATATGACCCGCAGCAAGTGCAGAAGCAGTTCATCAAAGAAACAAACCATACGAAGAGAGCATCCACTAAGCAACTGGTCATCAAGGCAATGGTGGTATACCAAGATCAGCTGGTCAAAGGTATCACAACTTCAAGAATGGTGTGTACATTTTATACAGTTCTTTTGGAAAATTTTGGATTCACTTTTTGATGTGACGTCAAATGCATGTGTTTTCCGAAGCATTTAACATCTCTTTTGTTGTAAGATTGCTAGATTTAGTTAGGTTTACATCATAAGGGGTTTAGATGACCGTTTTCGGTTTTTGTATCT
>JAULKM010126965.1:0-20033 GCA_032355605.1 Rubia tinctorum | reverse complement strand
ACAGATGAGGTTGAATTCACTTTAACTTCTATACTTATTTTAGTACTTAAATGTTGATAGTTGAGTTGCATCCCACAGTACGTCATGTTCTCGAGGACAAATGCTCCTCCTGGTACTAAGAACATTTTTAGAGATTTTATTTTACGTTCTGGATGTTTGCTTGCCCAAATGTTTGATATTGAGTCTTCTTTTGCTTTATTTCAGCTTGAGTCGACTTGTTCGCTAAATCGTTGACCTCTGTTTTCCCCCATTTCTGTAGTTTTACATTGGTGCTACATCTAAGCAGATGGTTGCTTTTACCACTGCTATGAAAATGAATGTAGATGTCACTTACCTCTCAAACCGCATGTGTTGGTAGGCAAAGCGAACTCTGATAATGAGACACGAAGCTGATATCAAGTGAAATGCCTATTGACTCGGGTTGTTGTGCCACTTGCAAGCTGATTCTGTTCCAAGAAAGGTGAAGCATAAATTTCATGTTAACTCTACTTCTTTATTTGGTATCGACAGATCTCACGTATATGAAGTTCGCACGCAACCTGTCTTTTGAAGAATTTATACTGAACTATTACCTTTTTTATCAGGATATCTCTTGTATCAAGGACCTCACATCCTTATATGAAGCTGCCATGATAGAAGATGTATATGTGGCTTATGTGAATCTTATAATAGTGTGCAAGATCACACTGATCTTGACATCATAATTCATCATGATATCCTTTACAATTGCTAATTTTAATGAATATGTAGTACCGTACTACATATACCATTATTCTTTTAATTTTGATTTCCCTGTGATGCATTTCAGCTTCAACAAGTAGACTAATTGTTATTCTTCATTTCGGGAGATGCATTTCAGGTGTTTGATATTTGTTCTAAATCTTATTGTCAATTCTTGGTTGTTTTACTCACATCTTTACTTCCCCTCTTGAAAAAAATTGTGTTATGTGATTTTCATTTTGGGGGGTGCAGGTCTTTGGTTTCATTGTCAAGGTACACATGGATTTTCCTGGTAATTGGGGTCCACGTGAAGTTTTGGATTGAGCGTGAAAATTAACATTCTGCACTCAGTAAGTTTTATCCTACTATGAAATGAAGATTATTAGGCTGCTGTATGAGGGGATTACTATTGATCATGCCAAGAAGTTTTGTTATTTTGGATTCCTCACACTTATGTTACAAGGTTTTCTTCATATGTCGTGTCTCATAACTCAGTGAATGCCCAAGAAATTAATATCCCATGTCCATGGCTGCTTTTTAATGAAAAATTGAAAATACATTCTGTACTTGTAAGGAATTCAACTGGTCTATTTGATTATATAGTACTCTCATTTTCAGGGAAAATCATACAGTCAGGTACAGTAGGTTTTAGTGCTGCTTTTAATTTCATATATTGCAGTTGACATTGGTATTAATTATGTGTTAGATCTAATGTGTTTATCTTTGATTCGAGCTTGCTTAGGGTTTGGAAACACGCGGCTGTGTTGTCCTTGGCTGATGGATTCCTAGGGTTTACTTGTGTGCGGTAAGTGAATACATTAACGCACGTGTTTATTTGTTTATAGATTCGCGTGATGATTTTTAATCTGCGGTTTTTCATCACTCTCAGGTACACACGTCATGACAAGCGATCAAAGTTGCCTGGTTGGATTCTGTCGCATTTACTTGATGCACATCTGAACTTGACTACTGACATGGTTGTACATATAGCAAAAGAGGTATAGTTTTAAAAGTCTGCTTGACTTCCACTGATGTTTTTCAACTGTGTTTCCTTTCCTAACTGGAGATACAAGTATTTGATGTAAAAGGCTACCTTCTGGATGCAGTTTCTAAGGAAGATGCAAGTATTTCCTTCTGGTTTCGTTTTGTGTGCTGTTCGTGTGATTTTAAATTTTGTTTTTGTACTATTTATGAAAGACTGTGTAACAACAGTTTCTTCTACTTTTGACATGGATTTTAGAAGAAAAATAAGGTGAAAATGTTTATTGAACCAAAGGTTTGTATAGCAAAATCAGTTGTTTGCAGTAATCAAACTTCTAAACTTTATCAGGCTAAAACTAAGTACAGACTTTAATCCTCATTTTTTTGTAGTGAATCAAATTAAATTTGCACCCAACGGATCTGTCGTTTTGGCCATGGAAGAGACTAAGGTTATCTCGACGGTCACTTCGGCTCAGAGCGACGGGGCTCGTGACTTTTTACCACCTACGGTATGTTTTGCACTGTTTACGCTGCTTCATTCCTGTTTGTTTATGCATTTCTTTCAAGTAATTATCGAAAATTCGCATTTAAAGATACTCAAATCATATTGTTACCGATACTTCATAATAATCAAAGTGTGGCATTATTTTTGTAGGACAAGTTAAATAATTACAGCTGTATATAGCCTATTTGAATTGTTAGAGATAGTGCCGGTTTTTCCTATTTGATGTTTTTGAACTGACTATGGGATTCTTTATTAATTGGCTTCTTAAAGGGTTGATTACCAAGACAAAACAGTTTGCTCAGGGCGTCATTCCCGACACTTTCATGCGAAGGTAGGGTGCTTCGAAAGAACGTGGACTCTTATGTGGTCGGCTTATTGATCGGCCCATACGCCCACTTTTTCCCCCTGGATTTTTCTATGACGTGCAGGTAGTATGCTACTGCATCATTCCTTTACATTTCCTATGGTTTTTTCTAATGATTTTTTATAGACTGTCTTATATTAGAAGTGCTCTTAATAAATTATTTTTCCTAGCTCTTAAGGTAATGGCAAGTGTTCTTTCTTCAGCTGGGAAACAAGATCCTGATGTAATGCCGGCTAATGCAACATCTGCTGCTCTTATGCTGTCGGATATTCCATGGGGTGGCCCAATAGGGGTAATACGCATAGGAAGGATTTGTGGCGAGTTCATTGTAAATCCAAGCATGGACGAGGTAAAAATAATGATTCTATTTATGCTGTATTCCACCACGCAGTGTCTGTTAGTAGGGGTGGAAGTGGAGGAGTCTATGAATGGTTTACCACTTTCATGCTTTCCTTGTTATGAATGACTTTCATAATCTGTTTATGTTGTACAGCTAAGGTTCAGCGATCTGAATTTAGTATACGCTTGCACAAGGGATAAAACTTTGATGATGGATGTACATGGAAGGGAAATTTCAGAGAGGGATTTGGAAGCAGCACTTAGACTGGCTCATCCTGAGGTGGCCATTTGTATTAAGAAGGTAGATAGAGCCTCAAATTAGGCTGGCCTAAAGCTGGTAAGCATAAGAAGTATATAAGTTATCTATGGTATCAGATCAAACTAAGGAGAAGATCAGGAATCTCGCTGAAGCACCTATTGAAGCTGTTTTTAGCGATCCTGCATATGGCAAGGTATGCAACAATGCTGCGCAGGAATCTCATTAAAGCTACTCTGTTCTACTCTTGCTAATAAGATTTATATCCATCTATTGACATTCAGTTTGAGCGAGTTTTTTGGTGTACAGGAGCATTATTTAATCAACTCACTCTTTTTACATGTAAACTTGTTACATTTGTTGCTTAAAATTTTAAGTTACTGTTATGTATAACCTTCAATTTGTATTACATGTAACACTATTCCTATAATTCCTACAATTCGTTATCTAGCTCACCACGCAACACGCGGTGTGACCTAACTAGTATTGTGAATAATTCAACAATTTGCAAATTCTTGTCGAATCGCTGAATTATGTTTTGTCTAGTTAGGTCACATTTGCAAAAGGCTAAAGTGCTCCGTATTTTTTTCTTTCACCTCAACGTGAATTATGAAGTGACGGGAATTTCAACGTGCCATAGAAAAAGAGAAATGAGGATCCCATCGGTTTCATATACTCTCTATTCGTCCGTCCACTGGATCAATCTCACATTTATTAATAATAAAGAAATTAAGCATAAATTTCAGTCATGAAAAAATAACTACACACATTTCTTTAAGTTGAATCGTCATCGACGGATCTATTGCACGGTGGATATTGATTTTTTTAATAGAACTGCCATCCATCTATCTTATGCCCCGAAGTCGGATCATGTGTAATGATGGTCAAATTGAAAATAGAAGGATCCAAATATTCGTTAAACGGTGATTTTCAATCCAGACACTAAAAATATATATACACAACAGATATATTATACATAGGACAGACGAATTCAATAGCCCGTAAACTAGTGTTATCGGTCACCTTTGACCATCCATTCTATTTTTTAACACTCTTCGCCCCTGAACTAACGAAACTTTTAAGTCGTGTCACTTCCGTCTAGTCAAACCATTAAATTCATCTTTCGTTGACATTTTGATGGGCAAAAATGTAATTTCCTATTCAACCCCAAAATTTCATGTAATTCATAACAATGTCTTCTTCAACCGTGTCATGTAACCGATTAATTTTTGTCAAAAATTGTAATGTTATAATAATAATAGTGCTATAATTATTAGATTATGGGATAAATTCAAAAATGGCTTGCCGAGTATTTTTGAAAGTATCGAAACAATCTGGAGTTCTTCGAACATGCTGAAACAAATTTAAGTATTCGTCGAACGTTACCATTATGCTCAGTTGACCCAAGAATGGCATTGACTGGGCTAATTCCATCGTTGAGCTTCATGGAAAATGCTAAAATACCCCTGCTTAGTTTTTTAGGAAGAAATAGACAATTTTACCCTTCTGAAGTCTACCCCATTGTCACAACGTAAAAAATTCAAGGGTTACATCAGCACTTAATTTTGATATTTAGGGTTATATCAGAAATTAATTTGAAATTTTGGGGTTGGATCAAGAATTTTTAATCACTTTCCGAATTATAACAAACAAAACGTATTTATCAGTTACTAGAAGAACACCCACTTGTCTCTTAGAATTAACTCCAATTCGAATTGATTTGCAAACATCTACACTTATGAAAGAGATATATTTGAACCTAATTTTTTTCCTAATTTATAACAACAAAAATTTCTAAGAGAAAATACTATAATCTGAACAAAAATAAACTATTGAACTATCAACACAGATATTTGAAGCCAATTGATATCAATGTCTTGAAAGCGCACAACTCAATCCTAAAACATCCAACAAAATAACAGAGTCATAATCCAGTGCCAGCATAAAATGCTTCTTGATAGACTAAACCTCCATAAATGGACATAAAATCAAGCATAACGGTAGGCAAAACCCTCTATAGATGGACATCGTCTAAGCAGTAGCAGCAACACTGCGTGCTGGTATTCTACTTGGATCGTTGTCACATATTTCAGCGCTTTCTATTGAGCCTCCTCATGCACTTCTTATTCCACTACAATATTCAAAACAAAAACATTCCTCAGATTAAACGCCTAGAAATAAAATACACCCGCACGTAGTGTAAACATGTAGCTGGTGATTATGATGAAAATGTTACCTTGGCTCTCACGGTGGCAGACTCGCTACTTCTTCCAGATACGCGGTGATATGGACTCGTGGTGGAGAAGGGTGATTTTGAGTCCAACTCAACCAATCGCCACCGCTTCTTGATTTTCTTCCTCCTCCGCCCCCACCATTCTCGCCACCGTGGGCTTTTTAGGGATTGAGTATATATTGAATGTGTAGGGGTAAATTTCACATTTAACGTATTTATTTAATTAGGAGGATAAATTAGTCTTTTCCAACAATTTCGACCAAAATACCGTTGATGAAAAAGTCAGACATGCCTCGAATCAGATTGTAAATTCGACGAATACTTTGGGGCGTTTTAGTTTTGAAAAACCCAAAATTATTCTGGCACTTTCTGAAAAACTTTAAGTCATTTTTTCAAAAAACAAATTAAGAATATTATAGTACTAGAGTTGAAAGATTATTTTAAATTAAATTACGTTCAACTTGATCACGTTACTTTTGAAAAAAGAGAAAACGTCAACTTTATCAGATAGCTCATAGCTGGAGACATGATTATTAATATTCGTGAAGTTAGAACTCGATTTGATTTGATTATGTCTTTTGCAATAATGCAATGTTCAAAGACTTTTGTTTTCAATATTCTTGAAGAACTAGCTAGCTATCTGAAATTTCTAAGTAAATTATCATCATCGATAATTTTTTCATGCAAAATGTTAAAAGCCTAAGCCCTAAAGGTTGCCAAACTATGAGTTTATGAAAATTAATGTAACTCTTCAGCTCTGATAAGAAAAAAAACATCAGCTCAAACAAAGCAGACAATATCTCATGCATATTTTATCTATTCATTGAGAAATTTGAGCTTACTTGTACAAATTAGATTTAGAACTATTGTAATTCTATTAATAGTTATTAAAATATTACAATAACCTAAAAAGTGTTATCTAAACCTTTCAAAATGTAACCTGGATTTTAAAAAATGTTGCGTTAGATTTAATGCAACATCATCTAATTTAATAATTCTAAAAATGTTGCAATAGGTTCAACTTAACTATTTTAGTACCTAAAGCAACACTTTAAAAGTGTTACATTAACCTTAATTTGTAGCATCTGCCTAAATAATTTGTCAAAATTAGTACAAGAAAAAATCTATTAGTATGCACTCAATGAATTCTATTTTATTTCATCATAGTTTTATCTTCTTAATCCATTATTTTAGTTATTTCAGAGGCACGTGAGTTCACATAGAGAACAATTTTGAGAGACGGTCCGATAAATATGGAAAAAAAGAAAATGATCGAGTAAAAAAAATTAATAGAACTTTAAATAAAATATATGTTACTATTGTAATTATTGTATTTATAGATTAAAATAATTATAAAATCTGCATATTAAATCCAGGTCAAAAGTATGCTATAACATAAATGGCCTATTTTTGTTAACACTGAGGTTGACGCGTACATGACACATCCAAAAAGATCGCATTCTCTACATATATAAACACTAATCATCTTCCTTTTAATCTTTCACTTTTTTGGTTCAAGGGTGTGGAGAGCCCAATAAATAACTTTCATCCATTTTGGTGGATGTTTTGGCTAAGAAAAGAAACGAAGAAGCTACAACAAAAATGAGTTGAATCCCCAAATAGAAAAACTTATATGAGACTGTCCCAGCATAATTTGTGATAAGACAAATGTTTAAGTAAAGTTTTAAGAATTATAGAAAGTACCCCATGGCATCTCTCATCCATGGCCGTCTCAAATCTTACCGGGGCTCTTCCAATTTTTTTTATCCTAGGCCTTCTAAGAGACAATATATATATATATAATATTTTTTATTGATTATTAAATATTTATTCAAGTACAATTTAATTTTTTATATACTAGTGAAAATTTATTTGAAACAATCACATGAATATTTAACAGGATTCTATATGCAATAAGAGAATCAAAAAAACATTCCACTCGTTTCAAAATTTTCATAAAATCAACAATTCCCATTTTTTCACTGGGCAAGAATTCCCTAAGTAGCGTTAACTCCATAAACAAACAATTCATTGCCATCAATATAATATTGTTCAATGTTTTAAAGAGATTTTTCAACATTATTACAAGAATAAATTATTCTTTGGTCTCTAACATGGCATCTTATACCATCTTTTAGTCCACGAGACCAAAACCACGTTCTTTCATTACCCCACAAATTAAAAATGATATTTTTGGTCCCCATAACCAGATTTTGGGTGGTTTTCGGGGACCAAGAAATGGTATAACATGCTATGTTAGGGACCAAATGCATGTCCTTTCTACCTGAAAACCACCTGAAATCTGGTATTGGGGACCAAAAAATTTATTTTGAATTTTTGGAGTACTGAAAGGATGTGGTTTTGGTCTCGGAGACCAAAAGATGGTATAAGATGTTATGTTAGGGACAAAAAAATAATTTAGTTCTATTACAATAAGACTTTAGTTGAACATCATCTATGGAATGTAACTTATCGAAAGTAAATAAGAAACCAAACACATTATCATATTGTCGATATTATTCAAATCTTTAAGTAAGTGAAGCAATTGCTTGATCAACAATATATAAGAAATAATCCACTCTAAATTATTCTTCCGAAGTTTGTGAAACAACGACGGATGCATCAACAGGATTCTCATCAAAATGTTTTTTTCCTTCTAATTTCACGTGTCTTAGAAAGTAAGGAATCGATATCTAAATCATTTGCAATTTTTTTGTTGTATCCATAGCATCAGAAAAGTCGGTTTCTCTATATTTCTCAAAATAAAAAATCAATCCCTTAATTTTTATAATAGCATCATCAATAACCATATCTTTTGATTGCAAATGTTTACTAACAACATTAACCAAATACAATATGGCATACCAAATAAGTATTGCCATAAGAACTCAAAATCATCAAACTCATTGAACGCAAAGGATTTAACTTCACTTATTATTTTAGAATCATTATCATCATCACTTACTTGTAGTAAAGTTTCTCTAACTTCAACAATTTGAAATCATATAGTTTTAACACTATCAATACGACTCTCCCAATGTGAGGATGATAATGATTTAAGGGTAAAGTCTTTTAAGTTTTCTTTCAAAATATTCCATCTTTTAGTAGAGTTTGTAAAAATTGTGTAAATGTGTTGTATTGCTCCAAAAAAAATCCTAACTTTACCACAACTATTTTCCATATCACATAAAAACATTAACAACCCCATTTCCGCAAAACTGCATTGCATATATATATATAAAGTTTAAAAAACCATCTACCATCCACATATAACATTAACATGCTTTGAATAATTAAATCCCTAAATAATACATTACCTTTAAATCTTGTAGGCAGATTATGATGACTGAGAATATGATATACAAGTATATAAACAAAATGAAATCCTCACAATTAAATTCACAACCTCACCCCCTTTCTTCTTGAATATCGAAATTGAAAAGTTGAAGTGGGTATTAATAATCTGAATCAGAAAAGAAAAGGAGATTGTATGAAAATCGTTGAGCACAAAACCAAATTTATAGGAACAAATTGGGGGTTATGATAAGAAAATCAATGGAACTAGAACTAGCCGTTGGAAGAAGAGCAGAAGACATGACAGAAATCGGAAGGAGAAGTCAGAAGAAGATGATGCAGTGTCCATAGAATATAGAGATCTATAATTGCGCGTGAAAATCTGAATTAGTCTGGGAAAAAGAAATAAAAGAGGTCTTCTAAATTTATTGTTCATTTTTAATTTCTATTTATTAAATATAACTTCATTAAAAGGGCTTGAAAATTTGGGCCCTCAATTTTTTGGAGAGTCTGTGCAGTTGCTCACCCTGCACATGCTATTAGGCGGCCTTGCTCTCATCTGTAAACAAATTGTATTTAAATTTCTCGTCTTACCATAAGATTGGATGAAACCGTTTAACTCAAAATTTTGTAATCCCAAAATTCCAAATGCTGCTCGTGTCTCAACCTGTGAATTTAATCTGTGAACTACGATTTTAAAACTTTCGAGTTTTTTTTAAATCAAAAACTTTGAGTTCAATAGTTAGAACCATGAACTTCAGAAACTCTCATCAGTTACTTGAGTGTCACTATAAATGTTTTTGATAACCAACTTTTATTAAACTAACTGATCATGTTACATGAAGGAAAACATTTAAAGGCATTGGCTACACAATGTTCTAATTGTACCAAGGACCTCGAAACTTTACAAAATATTACTTTCTCTGTTCAAATTATACTGACACTTCAATTTGTGACATAATAATTTAGAATATGCTAATTGAGGGGACCAAATTGAATGTTAGTGGGAAAATGTGAAATGAGTGGAGGAGAATAATCTCAATGTTACCAAATTTGGAATGTGCCAAAATAAAATAATCATTCCAATATAAAAAGTGTGTCAATATTAACTGAACGGAAGGAGGACACTAAGGAAACATTGACTAATATTTATGATATTTGCAAGGATTTCATCCACCTCCCAAGGAGGTTTTTCTTATGGTATGTAGAAAAAAATTCACCGTTGCTTGACAATCCGATAACACCCGAATTTGTTGAATTCCTTGCCTAGCTGCCGTCTGCAACCCTCATAATAAGTAACCCAAAGCATCTGCCATTAAAGCCGATTGTGCCGGAAAATGATGACTGAGTGTCTGTCTTCCTTGCTGACCCAGTGCCGCAGCTCCATGACCCTGTTGCTTCCAAAATGCTCTGTCGACATTGAGGATTGAGGTATTCATGTCTGCAATCGGTATCTGCAAGTAATCCTGCTGTGTTAGAGGTGGTACCTTAAGGGTATGTAAATCTTGAGTATTTCTTTGACCGTCTCCGAGTCATATAATACCCGTAGCAATCGTATTTTCCATTGTTGTTCTGATCAATAAGGTGTGCAACCCTTAGGTCAGTAAAACCTACCACCTGTGATGGCATTGTCTGATTGGCAGGCCCCGGAATCCATTTATCAGTTGGCATTATGCGACTAACAGATCTCACCTTCCATCGCATATTATGTTGGAGGAGTTGCTTTCCCCAAATAATGGACTTCCAGGCCCAACTGTGGTATCTGCATGAAATCCCGTGTCCTGCAATACTTCTGTGTGAAGTATTTTACAAATAGTGAGTCGTTACCCTGTACTACGCTCCATGCATGTTCAGCTACGAGGGCTTGATTCATATTTGTCGCTTTCCTCCATCCCAACTCTATTTGAACTTTTAATTATTATTTTTTACTTTATTCTCAAACAAAGTTTGACCGCATATCTGAGTAGATATATTAAGAGCAATATTATCGTATACGATATTATTGAACTCCTCTTTACAAGTAGTATCTAAATATTTATTTTTTATTTGTCGTTATTATACGTAGGTAAGCATATTAACAGTCAAATATATTTCTTGAACAACGTGATAATGATTGTGGTACCAATAGAGCTGGGAATTTTTTTCACAGTATATAATAAATATGTATGAATGTAAATATTTGTAACTACGTAAAATAATGGCTCATAAAAAGTTAATATTAAAAGCTACATGTTACGACAAATCCAACAATATCTCATACGATAAAATTATGAGCAATATACCAATATAACCCTATATACTTGTGATAGTGCTAATATAACCCTTAAATAATCAATTTTTTTGAAAAAATCCTACCTAGTTGATGAAAGTGCCAATGTAGCCCTCTGGTGGACATTCCGGCCTTGACCGTGCTTTTTTTGTCGTTGACCCCCCCCCTAAAATGACAAAAATGTCCTCAAACCAAAAGCTGAATTTGAGTGGACAATTATACCCTTACCCACCGCCACCGGACCACTGTGCCACCGTTGGAGCGCCGTCAGACCAGGTACGGTTATATTAGCACATTATGGAAACTGAAGGGTTATATCAACACATTCTTAAAATTTAAAGGTTATATCAGCACATAATATAAAAAACAAAGTGTATGGTAATACACTCGACTAGCTTCAACAGGTGACCGCAACATCATATGCACCAATCACATGATAACAACATCATATGAATCATGAAATTCGACATCATAACACCGCCATTCATATTAAACACCATTATCACATGTCCTAGGCTCATTTCAAAACCTATCAGCATTAAAAACCCTCAGTCAAAGAACACAACAAAATAACAACTACACGTATAACATCAAATGTCATCCAATCATCAATCCGGACTAAACACAACAAAATAAACAAAATATCATCAAAACCCCTATATTATATACCATATATACCACATATCTCTATTCATATGATGAGACGCAAAAGAAAATCACAGAATCAAACTCAATATCGCATTAATTTAGGGAATTAAGGGGAATTTTATATGAAGATACAATTTTTTAAAGATTCCCGCACCTTGACTTTAACGTCAGCTACGTCGATCTCTCCAAAGCCTCTCCTTCGCCGCCAGAATTACACTCTGGAATGTCGGGGACCGGTAAAAGAGGTTGAAATGACAGTTATGTGTGGTTGGCGTTGAGTTTGTATTGAGATGACACTTTGATTTTATAGTATGTGTTGATATAACCCTACACTTTTTATGAATATGCTAATATAACCTTATATGTTTTAGTAATATACTGATTTAATCCTATCTGTTTTCTTAATGTTCAGATATAACCCCACCTGTTACTGCGGCGGTGCAGTGGTGGTTCGACAGTAATAGTTGGGGTATTTATGACTTTAAGGGCAATAACGTCATTCCTTATTTTTAAGTTTTTTGTTTTTTCTCCAGAAGTGCAAAAATATATTTTCATGGAATTTCAGCTAAAAGTTGTCGGATATGGTCGCTTTCACTTATTAATTAGAGTTATATTGACACTTTCAATTATCATAAGGTTATATTGGCATTTATCTACATTATATAGGGTTATATAAGCCCTTTTCTCTTCACATATCTATTTAAATATGTGATCAAAGTTTAATGACTTTAACTAGAATTTTTTTTGTGCTGATTGAGTTGGAATGGAGGGAGTAGTTACAAACTGAACCAAACTTTAATTTAATACAGTACAAGTATAATGTTATAGCTTAATAACGTGTTTAGAAGTTAGAGACATTACCTTAACACAAATATATTATAGTGTGTGTAGTGTGTACTGTACGAATGAATTGGCACACTAGAATGATGATTTTAGACTAAAATCATCAATTATTAAATTGTGTAACAACAATCATGAAATAAGTTTATAAAATTTCGTCTACGAATAAAAAAAATGTTTATAACTGTCAACGAATGATATGTAAAGACTAAAGTGTGATCTAAACACACTTTTTGGATTGGCAATTTGATATTGGATCTAACCATAAGAGTGGAGGGTTGTTTGGACTGGCAATTTGATATTGACATATTTTTCAACGTTCTGGATGTCCCTGAAAACAAGAAAGTTAAGATGGTGGAAATTAACTAAAAGTATTGTTTTGGTATGAAATTCTGCTTTATCAATTATCTAATTTAATCCTATACTTAGTTTCAACTAAATCAAGTACGTTAAAACATAAAAGTTGACACAAAATATTTGGTTACGCAGTTCGGTGAATTCAACTACATCTGTGAGGTCTTGCCCAAATCAGAATAAATTCACTAATTAAAAAACACAGTTCAAAGTACATCATACAATTATACTTATCTAGTCTGATTATAACATGTGGATTTTGTAAACTCCCCCTGCTACCAATCCGCCTTGATCGGGCTCCCTCTGTTCTCAAAACTCGTCGATGATGGATCTCCTTCACGCGAGGAATTAAGGTATATTATTTTGAACTTGATCAACAGTTTCATATCATGTTGGAAGATGGATGACTCTAGAGTACTCTCAAAATTTATGAAAACCTGAATGTAAATTTTCTTCAATGAGTAGCACAACCGTGATGTTATCAATTTATAGCCCACGAGCAGATTGGAAATATCCACCTTTGTCTCCAAAATATTCCGTTTCCATATTTGCTTCTGAAGCATATCAAATCCCTTGAATATATGGATTTTCCTTATCATACCAAATCTCTTAAGGATAATGTTTTTCTATAAATCTAATTCATTAATAATAGGTATTTTTCATAAATTAACATGTTTCAATCATATGCATAAACATATATTGTTGAATCTCCGATCTTCCATATTTCAACATTCACACAATATTTTTCAATCCGTCAAATTCTCTCAGCTCCAGCTTTCAATATGTGCCAACATGGAAAATATTTGCACGCATGAAGTCTTATGCGAAAACAATTCCTATTCTATCTCCAATCATGATTACAATCATATCCCATGGAAATAGGAATTTCCAAACTCAATGCCTTGATGTAAGAAATTAACATTTAGCTATCAAATCCATAAATATAGGAATTGATATATTCTTCAATCTCAAACAAGGACGGAATATTTCCACCAACTCAGATTTCCTTTTTCTGCATATCTTTCCATATTGATGTTTCAACATATACTTTCAATATTTGCATAATTTCCAAAAATTGACTATTAACTAAATATAGACTTTGCATGTTATGATGGAATAAAAATGTTGGCTAGACTCAGAGACATAGATAAGGGCAAGTCAAAACGTGGAGGTGTATGAAACATCTGATGCTTGATCATTTTCTACCAGTATATGTTACGAGCAGATTTTGTACAAGGTGTATATTGAGTACGTTTTAGGATGGAGGAACAGAGCAGGGTACACGACTGAGTTTATGTTTCATTCTGAATGTAATGAACTCAAAGAGACTGAAAATGAAAAGGTAGTTTGGTACATTAGTGGCTTGAAGACCTCGATATATGAGAATATGGGATTGCAAACAGTATGGACCATGACGAACGTTTCTACCATGGCCATGAAAGTGAGGCTGATGGAGAAATCCTATTGTGGTGGTTTTTCCTCATTTCGCGGGTACCCATCTCAGAACAGTTTTGAGCCAATAGGTGACCAAGAGAAAAGTGCATATTCTAGTTTTTGAGGCGAGGAATTGGTGCGACCAGTAATAGTTCGAGGGGGGCTCAACAGAGTAACGCATTAATATAGAGGAAAACTAAAATGTATGTTTGACCACCCAATGAATGTTTGTCCGACCAGAAGGGCGGTCACAATTGTGTGGGAAGGCGTACAGAAATATGAGGAGGATTACGAGTATGCGGAAGTTGTGTTTGCTAAGAAGGTTTCAAGTGAGAAGGTTAACATTGTGTTGCAGAGAATTTTACGGTTATCCAAAGAAGAAGGGCAACATAAGAATCTTTAATTCATAGTAAATTATGCAATTTAATTGTAGATAATGGTAGTTATGAGGAACTCATTTCTCAAAAATTGGTTGATCATTTAAAATTTTCCACTGAACCTCATGAGAAACCCTACACCGTAGGTTACATTGGTAAGGGTAATCAGGTTAGGTATGGATGACTTGTAGGGTTCTTATCATCACTGGAAGGCACTACAGAGAGGAGGTGCTTTGTAATGTTCTTGATATGGATTTTGGTCATGTCCTACTGGGTCGACTTTGGCAGTATGACAATGATGTTATGTACATGAGACGTGATAACATCCTGATGTTCACATGTGGTGTGCACAAGATTTTTATGGATCCCATTATGCATTTTAATATAAGCGCGGGAAGTAAGAAGTCTATTTTCTTAGTTATGACCCATTGTGAGGAGGATCTTGATGAGATTGTACAGAAGGTGACAGAAATTCCACCAAATGTGTGAAGGGTCTTGAAGAATTATGTGTTAACTAGAGATGACTTACCGATTAATTTACTTAATATGTGTAATACTCAAGATCAAATTGACTTGATTCAAGGGTCCAACTTTCCTAAGGCTCATAATATTCGTGACTACCATGAGGATGGGGTCATTTATCCCAGAAGAGAAATCGGAGTAAGGTTCTTCAGAGGTGGAAGGGACTGTGTAGGACCTAGGCAAGGAAGAAATTAATCTTTACAAATGCTCGGTAGTTTCAACGCAAATTTGGCATTCGGTGTCTGAATGACTATTGTGATACATTTTTGGAAAGAGCAATATGCCAACAAATGTAACGTGCTATTTTGTCATGATATATAGGCATATTTTACCATTTGGGATCATTTCAAACCTCAAAATAGTGTTTTCATTTTTTCTATTAGGTTTTCCTTATCTTCGATGTATGGTTTCATTACAAAATTTAAGGACTTCTTTTAGGCCTAAAGTGTTTTATCATTCATTCAGTAATATTCCGGAGATTTTAACCTCTTTGCTAGTGGATTCCAGAATTTGTTCTTAGGGTTTGGCACTTGCTAGCTTTATTGTTTCTTGGATTGTGCTTACGAATCCTTTGTCTTTTCAACTACCATATATATTATTTGGGACAAACCCAAAAATTACCCTAACTTTTTCTGAAAGTGCTAAAATAACCCAGAGTTCTTCGAAAGTGTTGAAGAACCCCTAAGTATTAGTCTAATGTTCTTAGACAACCATAAGTTCACCGAATGTTACCACTGTGCCCAGGTGATGTCAAAACAAATGTCAAAATCGTTGGGTCATTTTGGCATTATCGAAGAAAACATAGAGTTATTTTCACACATCTCTCTCTATAGTAAATAGTTAAAGCTATGAACTGCATTTAGATCTTAATAGAAAAAGCCATATTCCGATCCGATCCAAGTTATAGGTACATATCCAATCCAGATTCACTGGATCAAAAATTAAGATCCGGATCCTAATAAAGGGATTTGGATCCATGGATCTAGAACGGTCTAAGACGAATTGCAATTCCTAATTAGTGTACAATGACAAGGGGATTTTAGAGTGGAAAGGGGCGAGGGTGTTAATTTTTTTAGTATTTTAATATATTTTTTATAGGTATTAAATGAGGTAAATTATCATTTTTCTTTTCCCAAAAACTAGTTTATAATTTTCAAACACATCTATATCAATATAATAACAAAAGTTTCATTTAAGTTAATTTTTTAATTCTTAATCTATAAATGACATCTATCTATCTTTTACTTTTCATCACATTCCAATAACGTCTATTAAGTTTCTCTGTTTCCTAATAAAAAATTATAAATTTTACCTTGAATTTTAATTCTGATACTCCCTCCATCCCATTTCAAGTTTTACCTTTTGACTTTTCACAGTTGACTTGAAAAATGTTTGATCCTTAATATCCTTCATTAAAAATAATTAAAACTTATGAAAATTTGATATTTTGAAAATATATGTTATAATGAATCTAACAATGTACTCCCTCTATCCCAGAGGTATTGGCCGAAGTGCTTTTGGCCCAATTTTTAAGAAATCCAACGTGGACATGTAGGCCCATGTGAGCTGAGGGGAAATTTGAAAAGTGACATCGTCAACAGTAGTGATAACATCGGCCACATTAGAGACAATCTGAAGCCAAAATCTGCAACTTTATCTCAGTAAACTTATCTTTCCCTCCAAAATTTTAACACCTCCCGGTATTTTATGAGAATTGGAGGGAAAATCTAGAAAAAGAAATTAAAAATGCATGAAATAATTTCTACAATACCTACTCTAAACATAAAAGCCTATTTAAAACCTACTCCAAGCATTATTAAAAACACATTGACCCTTTGAAAACACTCTACAATTATGCAAACTCTTCATTTTCTTCTCTCTTTCACGAAAAACTTCATCCTAAACCAGCTACAATCTGAAAGCTTCATCTTCTCTTTTTTTTTTGAAGAAATATCATTGAGTTTCAAAAAGTCTTCAAGTATGAGAAGTAAAAAATCTGAGCAATGAGGAAAGGAACGTTGCGGCTTAGTTTATGCTCCTCACACAAGGACGAGTTCAGATCAGGCATGAGCGGGCGGCTAAGGCAGCGGCGAGGTGGAACATCAGAGTGCAAATTGTGTATCATATTTGGGCAGTTGTGAAGCATATAGTGGCAGAGGGGGTACCTGTAAATGTAATAAGCAAGAAACCCGACCAACTCAAAATGAAGTGAGTATTGGACCGGGAAGCTTTCAGAGTTATCCCGCTGTCCTTAACGAAGACATGTCAAAGGGCAGCAACGCAATATCAAATGAGTAAAATGACTATACACTGACTTATAAATTATGGATCACCATGTAAACATAGTAGTGATATCAAGCCACTTCTAAGGGAATCATGCAAGGTAGATCGTGTTTTTTACACATGCAGCAAGCTGAAATTCAAAAGACACTTCTCAAAGGTAAGATTAAGTCAATGTACAATGTTGTTCATTTAGATGAAAAATGGTTCTACCTTTCGGAAGAGTCCGCAAACTACATTCTACTATCGGAAGAAAATAACCCACTTAGAACTTGTCAACACAATGGGTATATCCCAAAAATACTGTTTGTTTGTGCTATAGCTAGGCCAACATAGAAGATAATTGAGATGTCATATTTGATAGAAAGTTAGGCATTTTCCTCTCATTAACATAGTTCCAGCTCAAAGAACAAGCAAAAATACGACCAAAGGAACTATGGAAACGAAAGCTAAAGTGAAGGTATGTCACACAGAAATAAGGAAGTGTCTCATCAAGAAAGTTATTCCAGCAATCAAATAGAGGTGACCAAACAATAGATAAAAAATAATCTATCTCCAAAAAGATAATGCAACACCACACATACTACGTGGGGACCGAGAGTTTGAGTGTGCTGTGAACTCAGATGGATTTAAGTTTATATGGGATTTTCCGCCTCTATAATCACCTGATCTCAACTTCTTAGATATGGGCTTTTTATCTATTCAATGTTTACAGCAAGATAAATCATGCATGCTAGTGGAGGAATTAGTAAATTCAGTGAAGATGGTATATGAGGAGCTAAAGGCAGAGACACTAAACATGATTTGGATCTCCCTATAAGTTGTATGCATCGAGGTGATGAAGTATAAAGGTTCCAACAATTTCCCCCTAACCCACACCCATAAGGATGCATTAGCAAGAATGGGTATGCTGCCTAATGACCTAGAGGTGGATATGGATCTGGTTAAAGAATACATCCAGTTTTTGAATATGCGCAACAAAACAAGCATGATTCAAAATCTTGTTCAAGACATTTGGCTATATAAAAACATCTACAATGCAGGTTAGCTATATGAAATGTTGTGAAGGTAGTTTTCGAAAGATGGAGTTGTTGCGCATGCTTTTGATTTTTGTGGTAAACATGTAAGTAAACAATGCACATGTTTACTCTGCAACAATATTCATTTATTTATGAAAGGCATTGTTATTCGATTTTTTAAATTTAAGTTTCAGCCCAAATTTTATGTTGATTATACCTTCAAGACTAAAGTTCAATCATCAGGTACATAATTATGAAAATAGCTACCAGCTCGAATCACATATACACATATGGATTGGCGGCAACCATTTTAATACTGAAATCCATACCACCTAACAAAAACAGCCATCCAATGGGTTAATACATGGTTGCAGAATGAGTAAGCAGTATATAAAAACATCACAGTACAAAGCACACTCAGGTCAGGTTTTGGGTTAGGCTTAGCACACAACACAATACATGGTTGCAGAATGAGTAAGCAGTATATAAAAACATCACAGTACAAAACACACTCAGGTCAGGTTTTGGGTTAGGCTTAGCACACAACACAAAACAATTTTTTTAAACGTAATTGTCCATAGTGATCAACATAATGATAGTTGTCACTCAGATGGACTAATGGGTCATAAATCCAGCAGCTTAACACATAATAATACTATACGCATATAAACAGCTAACCAACATCCAAGGAATTAAACCACATAAATCAGACCATCCCCACACAATAGAGGATATTTTCAACTTGTATTCAACCAGAATGTTACCATCACATCATTTGGGAATGAAAATTTTCATTCACCATTTACACATTCCGCCTATTTTTAAAGCTTAGTACTTATCAAACTTGGAAAAGCCATCCAAATGGGATGGAATGTCCCGGGTTGCTTAAATTGCAATTTAAAAAGGTGAATTAGTTCAGCATTTAAAAATTTCAAAACTAATATGAACTGGATTAGAACAATTAAAGCTCATAGAGTAGCCTTTAAGTTTCCCTATCCGCTATTTGAGGGTCTATTTAGACTAAAAATCTAGTTACACATAGCATCAAAGATTGAATAATGTTCAAAATCCTTCCATGTCGGTGGCAGCGTGTCACCTATTGGTGGATCCAATACCCGCTGGCTGCAGAGGTACCAGTTATCGGTAGCAAATCTTGCCTAACAAATTCAATGAGAACAAACAATTAGCAGTAAAATAACACATGCAATGATAATTAGTGAAATTGAATTCATTACTCACCTCAATTGGACCATAGAATCCGATTGGCTTCATCAGGGATTTGGGTGTGTTTGTTGTATTAGAAAAAAATATTTGCATCCAGCACCATATGTTCATCCTTGAAATCCAACAACACCTGAAATTGGATGCATTTGCCTATTCTCATAGGGCCGATGACCTCCAAAAGGAAATAAACAAAGACAACAAACATATTAGGTATGTTACACAAAAACTGAAAGTCCGCTCATGCATGTACACTAAACACATACTCCCTCCGTCCCGGAGAAAATGGCACACTTTTTGGTCAACTTTCTCAGACCATGTTTGACCATAAATTTCAATTAGTAACAAGACTCTAATATCATCATGTGACATATTGT
>JAULKM010126957.1:0-20036 GCA_032355605.1 Rubia tinctorum | reverse complement strand
ACAAATATGAATGGTCTTCAAGTATGTTTGAGATTGGTTAATGTTTCTTCTCTGATGATTGTGTGATTCAACTCTATGATCTGCTCCAAAATCATGCCGGAGTTGTGTTCCCATTTCATCCAAAGTCTGGTCATAAAAGAGGTCCAGAATTTTACTCCATTTGCCATCCCTTCTAGTCCAAAGCTTCTGCTCCAGATGTCCGCATGTATTGTTCTTAAAAAGAATATCCTCCAAATCCTTTTTAACTTTTGCTCCAGGAAGTGTTCCTGCATGTAATAAACATTACAATAATGAGTAGCATCATATTCATGAATCCACCCTAATGGCTGGAATCCCATGTTTATCCATGTACAATAATCCCTTCGCCTTTTGGTCAAGTTCATCAAGTGTAAGAATTTCCCTATCGTGGATCTACTAAACTTTCCAAATAATCTGTCACTTTATTGCCGAGTGTGGGTGATCTCGGTAGCAGCACGTGGATGTCAAAAACCTGGTCATAAATTCTCCAGGTTTATGGGTTTTTTATTGCTTCAATGGTCATAAGGTTGTCCAATTCAAGAGGAAAATTAGACAAATGCAATGATACAACAAAATCACAACCCAGTTTGAGAGCTTTTATTTCTGAGTGTAAAAAATATGCAGCATGTTCAGATTTCATAAGAGCTTTAATCATCAAACCAGTCTTATTCCTTACAATAATTCTCAATGCACATCTATTGCTAGAATGATTCCAAGAAGCATCCACATTCACCTTAAAATTTTCATTAGATATTTGCCAAAAAAATACATCTAATCCTAGGCTTCCGTTTTAATTTCAAAATAGGGGTAAGTCCTAGTTTAAACCAGTTCATATTCTCCATTTTATAGCTGAAAATAGGGTTGGCAAAGAAAATTTGAAATATATCCTATTTTACAGCTTCAAATATATTCAGCAGATGTGGACTTTTATTCTTATATATAAGTTTGTTTCTCATTTTCCACAAATTCCAACATATAAAAGCATGTATCAAAGTAAGAATGTGGCTATGCATAGTTGCTTCACTTTTAGTAGACCAATAAAATGATAATCTATCAAAAATAGTAGGATGAAAGCTATTAAGTTTTCAAAATGATTCCAAACAAATACTGAGAACTCGCATGAGTTGAAGAAATGAGACATGGTATCACAATTAGAACACATTGGACATTTAGAAGCTAAACTAATATTAGAATAACTAATAATGTCATCAAAAGGCATAATGGAGTTAGCTAATTTCCATAGAAAAAAAAAAGAAACTTTCCCGGCGATTTTTTTGTGCCATATGTACTTAAGTATTCTTAGTTGCCTTCTCCTTCATGAAACACTTGGAAGGAAGATTTAAAAGTAAAATCTCCTTCATATGATGGTTTCCATATAAGCCTATCCTTCCTATCCCTGTTTATGGATGCTTCCTGTAGAATAGAGAGGATTTGAGTAGGAAGATTAGATAGTAGAGGCAAGTAGTCATTCCTGTGATTCAAAAATTTGGCAATGGATAGATCATTGGGGACTTCTCCATTCTGTAGATGTTGAAAGTCCTGTAAGCATCCAAAATTTGTACAATTGGAGGTGTAGAAATTAGCCTTACCTTCACCATGTATTACTCTTACTTGTGATTCAGCTAGCGTGTTAGTTTTGTTAATCCTTAACCAATTCTAAAAATTTCTTTTATTTACAGGTAATGACCAGATGAATTTTGCCCAAGGTGTAATTTCCAATTGAAATTTTTACCACATTTATAATGAAAATGTGTCAATGATGTCTTTAAAGTTTCTGATTCCTAATCCATTTTGGTCCATGGGGAAAGATATATTTTTTAAGCTTTTCCAAACTTTTTTCTCTCCATTTTTAGTTTCACCGCATATGAAGGTTGAAACTCTTCTTTTTAACTGTGTGATTACTGTGTTTGGTGGTTTTAGTACTGCCCACAAATGCCGGGGAATAGAAAACATCACAGTTTTAATTAAGACCATTTTACCAACAACACTTAACCATTTATTCTTCCAATTATTAAGCATACCATCATATTTTTCAATTAGAGATTGGAAATAAATAGCTTTAGGCCTACCTGTGAAGATGGAACATCCAAAGTAGATAAAAGGCAATGTTCATGTAGTCATGCCTAATCTCTATTTAATCATTTTTATGTGTGACTGAGAGGCATATCTGCTGACATAAAAGTTACTCTTGCTATAATTGATTTTCTGGCCACTGGTTGTCTCAAAAACTAGCATAACAGATTTTAATCTGGTAAGAGTTAAGGGAGTATCCTGTGTGAAAAGTACAATATCATCTACATAGCTCAAATGGGATATGGAAATAGCATTTTTGGCAAAACAAATTGGTTCATTTTATTATTAGATAGGCAAAATTGATTCTTCTTGTAAAGGTTTCAAAGAATATATTAAAAAGAATGGGAGATAGGGGGTCGCCTTACTTTATCCCTCTTGATGGTTGAAAAAAAATCAGCAGGTTTTCCATTTATTAAAATAGAAAACCATGTTGGGGATAAGTTAGATAAAATAACTCTAATAAACAGAAGAGAGAAACCAAAATTTGAATAAAATAGCCTGTAGAAACTTCCATCTAACCCTATCAAAAACCTTTGCTAGATCTAGCTTTAATATGCAATTAGGGTATTTATGTTTATTCTTAAGAAAACCAGCCATCTATTTCAAGTATATAATGATATTTGCCATCTCTTTTCCTTTCATGAACGCATATTGGTTCTCAGAAATAATGTTTGGCAGTAAATCAGTTAGCCTATTAACAATCAATTTAGAAGAAGAAAAATTGTTGATGAAGTTAGAGAGGTTGATTGGTCTATAGTCAGCAAATGTAAGTGGAATATCTTTTTTTGGAATCAGAACTATCCATGAGCTTTCTATGCCAGGAGAGATTGTCTTTCCTTTCATGAATTCCTCAGTTGCATGACAAATATCCTCACCTACAATGTCCCAGTTTTGCTTAAAGAAACTGGGGGTATACCCATCAGGTCCTGAAGATCCATTTGGGTTTAGGGAGAAAACAATGCCTTTTTATTTCCTCTAGGGTTGGCCTCCTAAGTAGATTGTTGCTTTCTTCCTCAGTGATTACCTTAGGTATTTGGCTAATGAAGTGTGAACTATATAAATCTGCATCAGATTTAGTTTCTTCAGTCAATAATTGACTGAAGAAAGATATGGCCTCATTTTCAATTTCCAGTGGGTTGTCTATCTATACTCCTAAAGTTGATTTTATTTTTGTGTTGCTTTATTTAAGTCTCCTTTGTTTAACAGAGGCATGGAATTTTTTTGTGTTTTCATCTCCTTCTTTTAGCCACTTAGTTTTAACCTTTTGTTGCCAGAATATCCTTTTCCCCAGTTAGTGCTTTTAAAAGATTAACATTTTTGTGTTTTAGTTCTATAAAGTCCTCTAAAGAATTGCTACTTTCATATGCAATTTCCTGCATCCTAAGGGCTTCTTCAGCTTTTTTAATGTTTTCATTTATGTCTCCAAAAATTTCCTTATTCCATTTTTTCAGTTCAGGTTTAAGTTTTTTCAGTTTGTAAAAAAAGTATCCTCATTCCTTTTTCTTGAGTTGGAGAGTTTCAACTTACTTCAATAACTTCTTTTATTTATGGTCTTGTTAACCAAACCTCAAGAAATCTAAAGGTTTTGATGAAGATGGTGTTTTTGTACCTATTGTTAAAAGAAGTGGGCAGTGGTCGGGTGTATGTTTATTTATGCATTGAACTATTAGGAAATAGTTTCATCCATATTTGGTTAGCCAAGGTCCTATCTAGTCTTTCTATTGTTGGAGGTTTCCTACCATTAGTCCAGGTATATGTGTTACCTACAGTGTTTATATGAGTCAACTTATTTTTGGTTACAAATCCATAGAAAATCCTCTATGCTTATCCTGCTAGGTTTTTTAGGTCCCTTATATTCATCCACTGTATTGAGAGCATTAAAACCTCTTATTAAGATCTTGTTATGCACTGATGTAAGATCTTGATCTTCCCACCGTTTTTTCCTATCTTTAATGTTGGTAGATGCATGTACAAAAGCAATGTTCATATCTTCAGAGAAAGTGTTATTCCTCATATAAGCAGAGGTATATTATTCCTTTACATTTTTTTTATTGTTAATATTATGCTATCCATCCAAAATAACCATATGTTATTTACTGTAGAACTATGATAATGATCAAACTTAAGCCTAATTCTGTAGTTATTAATTTGATCACATCCATGTTTCGGTTCCAAGATGCATAAAAATCTAATTTTATGTATGTTAATTAGTCTTTTTAATCTGTCTATAGATGTGTCAAGACCTCTAATATTCCAGACAAGACCTCTGATGTTTAGGTTTGTATTAATCATGGGGAAGTTTTTTCTTACTCTTTCAGGAGGATCTAAGATTAATCTTATTTAACCTATTAAATAGTGTTCTCTTCCTAGAATCAGATGATTTAGTACTAACTATTATTTGTTTAAAACTTACCTCATCCAGCCGTTGCACTCTAGAACTTGATTCAGCATTATCCAAATCCTCTTCATTTGTTTTGTCACCTTCCAGCAATACAGAAAATTTGTTTCCTTGTTGTGGGCTAGATCCGAGTGACGACATCCCAAGGTTGTTAGAATCTTGATCATTAGAGGGGGAGAGTAGTAAAATACCTGATTGGTCATCCTTTGCTTTGAAAGCATTTGATGATTTGTGTGAGGTTGCAGGAGTGCAATTTTCTTGATCTTTGTCTATTCCTCTAGATGAATGGTTTGGGGGCTGCATTATAGGTTTCCAATTGCCACCAACCATCATATCATCTTTCTGTGGGTTTCTAGTTTTTGGATGAAATTTTGGGGAAAGTTATAGGTTTGAAATTCTACACCTAGAGAACTTATGACCAATTTTCTTGCAGTGACCACAATAAACCGGTAGGTTTTCATACTCAATAATAAAATTCTCATTATCCAGTGTAGAGCCTAACCTTATTGAAAACGGTAGCTGCATCTGTAAGTCGACTTGGACACACATTTTCATGGCGGATGGTCTTGTTAATCTCTCTGTAGCTTGATCTATTTTGATGTAGACCCCCACCTGATTGCCAATAGCCTCTATGGAAGGGATGTTGTAGTAGTACAGAGGCACATTGTGAATGGCTATCCAGACAGAAACGTTAGAAGATTCGGTATTTGGTTTGAAATCTGGAGTTCATTTGGGCACCCTCATCGTTGTGCCATTGGATGACCAAACAACTTTGATCCAACATCTTTGATAGTATTCTTTCTGTTGAAATCAGATGAGGATATTCCTATGGTCTATAGCTCCAATTTGGTAGTTTTTAGTAAAACCAATTGTCTTGAAATCAGCCTCTATTTTCTCCATCACCGGTCTTCCTTTTGAGTAGTTGCCTATCAGAGCGTTGGAGTAGTATCCGACGAAAAGTTGAATTTAGTCTGGCGAATATAGAACATATAGTTCCCCTTTGAGTTGCGTTGTGGGAGTGAGGTTAGGCATCGACGAGCTTGTGAGAACGATTTAGGCATTTCGGCCGCCATGACGGCGGTAGGGGTGGCGTATTCAGTCAACTGTGGTATTGGGAAGTAGGTGAATAGTAGAATTTGATCGGAGGTGAAAACGGTACAGTTAGAACCGTTTGAGAGAAAATTACAGTAGAGAGAGGTTAGAGAGAGAGTCGTTGATTAATTGGATATAGTACGATTATTATTTATTCTACACTTTTTATTTTATTTTTTCTTCTTTTTTTCCTTCATTTAATTTTCCTTTCTTTAAATTTTATGTGTATTTTCATTTTAAAAGGGTTGTATTTAATATGGGTTTTATTTAATTATCGGGTAGAAATTGTCTTTGTCATTATTGTTTTTCCGACAGTCTGTATCTGGTAAAACTTGATTGACTTCAAATTTGATATCTAAAGAGACAATTAGGAGAAATCCAAGTAAGATTCGTAAGAACAACGGACTTATGGTTATACCTTTTTCTGAGAATTTAAATCAGATTTGCAGACTCAACTCATTAGGATATTCTGGCCAATTATATTGTTAATTCGATTTAATTGGTCTTTAGAACCTTTTGGAGTCAAGTTAAATATAATTTTGTGCATTAGAAATAATTTCTATATGCCAATGAAAAATATTTTTGGCAATTAAAACAACTGTTTTTAGTCTTCTAGTTTAGGAAAATGTTCTTGACGGGTTAAATGGAGACTGGTCGGATCTTTAGATGATGAGCATAATTTATTTTGTTTTGATTGATTTAGATGTTTGATCAGTGGTGGATGAAACATTTTCTGTGTTTCATTTGATACTTCACTGTATTTGGTTTTGATGGTAGTCTCGGGTCGATATTATTGTGTCTACACTACGGTCGCACGGTGACAACCACTTATCGTTGATGTACCCTTATCTTTGTCATATAGGGCTTTGCTTAGTATTGTAATATAGATTAGTGTCTTTGTGTATCTCTCTCTTAACCACTGAGACTTTAGATTCGAATTGTAATATTTAGATCGCTTCTCAGTGTAAATGAGTTTATCCCATATCATATGTTGTAATCGTACAATGTGCAAATTTGAGGTTAATATAAAAGGAAGTGAGCCCTATAAATCTTCGTCGTAATGACGATTTTAGCTAATTCTTTTATATTATTTATTCATTTTGACCAGCCAACTATATTATTGTTATTTTGACCGGCCAAGTTGTAACTTCATCATTTATTCATCTCCTTCTGCATGCATGGACCGAAAATTCAACCATAGTTTCAATGCCCAAATTGCAGTGAGGGCAAAAGGTTGTACCACTGAAGCTGTAGCATTAACTGCAGCTATTTTGTTGGATTTATCTTCTTATCTATCTTTCCAACATCACATTCTTCCACTTATTTCTGAATATAACCGCTTCTTTTTTATCATCTGAATATCGTTGAAATGATAATAGGATGTTGTCGTCGATCATAGTAGAGTTTTTTTATGCTAATGAGGTGATAATCCTTTAATAAAGTGATTTAATTTATTAAAGAAAGATTAAACCGTTTTAGTAAGTGTCAGTTGAATTGCATTTGAACAAAATTTAACTAATTAAACATGAAAAAATAATGGTAGGGGTCGACCTGTCTCATTAACTAGTTGAATGACCAAAAGTGATAGAAAATCGTGAATGGCCAAAGTGTGGCGATTGAAATAAACTCTTTCGTCATCAACTTTATCACGCCAATGGCATGCACGTTAAGAGACGAAAATGAATTTTGACAAATTGACCTAACAGAATAGCCTTGATTCCTCTGTTTTAAAAGTGTGATGGTCAAAGGTGATTAAAATAATGTGACTGAAATTTTTTTGATGGCCACAAGATAATTTTCCCAGTATTCTAGTATTGAGTATGAGATGTCTATTTTCGATTTATTATGACGAATGAAACTTACCGTGTGATCAGATATCATAATAGAATCATGGACTCATATCATAAAATTAATTGGTACCATGTAAGGGTGATCCGTGATTTTATATGCTATTGAACCATAATTCTGTTAACCACCGATGTGACACTCTAAGAACGAAGTTTTCTACAAACTTATTGTCATTTCATCACGAGATTCGCGACTCACGAGCATATTACTACCTTATTGAGAGGAACATATGAATCAGTTAAAAATGACTCAATGCCGTGAGCAATATTACCAGAATATGGAGCTTAAAAACAAAACGTTTAACATCAAAAGTGACCACTTTTCTCAATTGAAATTTGAATCATGTAAGCTGGCTATCCAAATATGACCCAAACTAATTAAGAGAAAACATTGTTATTATTCAATATAATGCCAAAAACAAAACCGAAAACGGCAATCTTCCCAAAAAGACTGCCATATGGGATTTGGGAATACTCACATTTCTACCTTTAACTTAAATAGTCATTTTTTTAATATTATAGAATGACTACAGTAACATTTAACTTAAATATTGTACACTGTAATTATACATTATTGTACATTTTAATTTAAAAATGTAAGTAAATATTTGATGTATTTGAATATGAAAAGAGCGTATAAGAAATTTTATATATAGATAATATGTTATTTAAATTGAAAAATACTATATATAAATTAAAAACTACAAACACTACGCTAAATCTTAAAAATATCATTTTTTTAAAGGCCTTCTCAATAATCCAATATTGACCTATTATTATAGATAACTTAAATCCCTAATCATAGCGTGAATATTTTTATGACCAGTGCTCCATCTTTATAATGTGGTTATTATAAAATTTTATAATTTTTATTATATATATATGAACATTAATATCATTCATTAATAGTTTAGATTGGCCGATCTCTGACAATCACCGATGTGGAATACTAACAATTGGTTTTATGATAGAAGTTCATTATTCTAATATATTGAGTCGCACTTCTGTTACCTACCAATGTTGGATACTAACAGTTAAGATTGGCGCATTTTCTTTTATGCCAAAAAGTGAATCATTTTCAATGGCTCATTAAACTTTTTTACTATCCCCACTCAATTTTCTCCACACATTACAACTTACAAAAATAGCAACATCTAAAACTACGGTGTCAAGCATAATAAAACCGAGGGAATATTATATTTTTTTGTTTAAATATTAATGAATTATACCATCCCATCAGTTGGTTTCAACTTCCAACTACAAGCATTTTATTTACTTATAAATGGGGAATACGATGTATTGTGAATATAATATAAAAAGACAAATCACGATACTATCAAAAATCCGCATCGTGACATATAATGAAATCGACAAAAGAGCAGAACAATTCATGAAAGTACTGCTTTTGTCACTTTAAGAGTTTCAGCATCTCTTTTTTGAAAAAATAAATAAATTAGACGGATTTAACTAAATGTAAATTATTATTTTTTGAAAGGGACTAAATGTTCTTAAATATGGGACAAATATAAATTTCTAAATTTAACAGAGCAATTATGCAAACTGAATATAAACATCACTACAAAACAACCAGTAAATCGACTCTTGTTGTAACGTTGTGTTGGGACTGCCAAGCCCACCACAACCAACATTAGTATGATATTGTCCGCTTTGGGCCAAGCCCGCACGGTTTTATTGGGTCCAACCCCAAAAAGGCCTCATACTAATGTGGTGGGACTCGAACTTATATAGAGAGCTAACACTCTCTCAACTTCCAATGTGGGACTTGGGTTGAACACACCCAACACGTTGTTTCTTCCGATTCATATATAAATCAAATTTGACAACTGTACTTAAGAACACCTAAAGAAATTTGACTTTATAAAAAATAAAGTATGCAAAGGCGAAGAAGCATTTAAGTTATCATTTTTCTCACAATTATTTTATTCATAAAAAAACACAATTTGTCGTGCACTACACCTTAAAATGTACATAAACAATTAAAGGATATGCATATTTATGAAGCACAGCGTTGACTGAATATTAAAAAGTGCAAGAATTTTTTTTATCATTAATGTTGATACATGAACTGAATTATCTCAAATTAAGGAGAAGTCAACTATTCAAAGATATACAGATAGAATTATTTATTTATAAAATACAGGTAGATAATAAATAATATCCAGAGTCTATGTCACAAAATCCAATTTCGACCAAAAAAAAAAGTGACATCACAAGACTTTTGGAGAAAAAATAGAAGATATCTAATCGCATGACTTTGTGGCTTATTGATTAATAAGTGACGGAACACAAAATAATTATATGCAATGTCTCACAGAAAATGAGAGTTTCATTTTCCATTTATTTGGGTCTTTTCATGCGAAATACATATTTACTTTATTTTCACAAAATGTTCTCTAAAGGTTTCTAATTTATTATGAAATATTGTTGATTGGTTCATTTATCGGATATAACAAGATTTATAGAAATCATCAAAACAAGCAACATTTATCGAGGTAACTTTTAATTATTTATTGAAATATTTTTTGAGGTCAAATTGAAGTTTTCATTTAAAAAAATCTTCTTCGAGTGTATTTTAACAGCCCCTAACAACTTCTTTTATCATGTTTCGATCACCGCCTGTATTATACTTACAAATATTTCTTGTATTTATTTTCAGTGTTATCTACTTGCCAACAGTGATACTATCACCAGTGAAAAGCTAACGTGAAGTTAATTAAGTTAAATTGGACAGTAGTTTGTATGAATCCACCAATAGCATTTCCTAAAAATTTAGGAAAAAATAGAAATACTTTATTTAACAAGAGAAAGAAAATTATAATTCTACCTAAAAGCTGATGCATAAACTGTTATTTTATGGTACGTATTTCTTAATTATTTCATAACCATAGTTAGGGAGTATTAAATCGTCAAATTAGCATGTGTTAAGTAGTACGCCGACGTGTCATTTATCTATAATACCACGGCGTGCCCATGTATACCATGCAAATTAAGAAGTTTTTTTTGCAAATTAAGAAGCTTAATTGTGATTGTGTGTTTTAATTTAACACATAATTTAATTAACGGATCAATACGTTCACTAATTAAAATGTATAATTTGACCTCTTTGTAAAGACTCGGATAAGATCTACTAACGTACAACTTGCTTATTTTTTAAAATTGGATCTTGAGTTGAGTGCTAAGATAATCATGATTTTAGTCAGAAAGTATCAATATAACCCTGCAATCTCAAAAAGTACCAAAATAACCCTTGTCTCCGTTGACTTTTTAGTCAACTGTTTGATGATCTGATTTTGTTGAAAAAACCATTTTGCCCTTGATAAAAAAAAGAAAAATTAAAAAAAAGCCCGACGGCGGTCTTCTTCGATTGTTGTCAACAAAACGGATTCTTTGGGTTCATCGTCTTCTTCGATACTTTCTTCCACGCCATTTTTCATCTCCGTGATAATCAATCTGATAGCTGGATTTCTTTCTTCGTCGGTGGCGTTTTCTTCCACAAGTCGCAGCCGCTCTTCGTCTCCGTTTTATCAAGGTCGGGTCATAGATCTCTGCTGCCCACCGCCCTCACGACCGCTGACGAACTTCGCGGGGCTAGGGCGACATAGATTGGAAGGGGGTGGGGAGAGGGGGTGGTGAAATTTCTGGAGGCGGTGCCGGTTTCCGGCGGCGGTGGAGTGATGGTTTTAGGCGGAGCAACAACATTAGTGAAGAAGAAGATCATGGTAGTTTAGGTATCAATTTTTTTACTTCTTAATCAAGGGAATTTTTATCATTTCATTTTTTGTCATTGCCGGAAATTCATAGGTCAATGTCGGAATTAGGGAGTTTGGCTATATCAGAACAAATTTTTCAAAAGTTAGAGTTAGATTGACATATACAATAATTAGTTAGGGTTAACTTGACACTTTTTGAAATTACAGGGTTATATTGACACTTTCAACGTAAAGTTAGCCTTATAAATGTATCTATCCTTTCGATCCTTTATCCCTTTTTATTTGTCGGGTAGATGTAGCTGGATTTATAGACAAACATTAGACTTTGAGTATACTTATAAGAGTTTATAAAAATAAAAACCTTTTTTTCAAGGCATAAAAACCTTGCTTGTTGAACACCGTTAGTTACGCCGAAAGCAGTTATTAACTGCAAATCTTGACACTCACTCTCAATTGCTGGAGAGTGTATGCACCACGTAAGATTAAGACGGTGAAGTCAAAAATAATTTTGGAATAAAAATGCTATTTATATAACTAAATATGTACCAGTATTTTAGATTATTTTGAGAAGTTTTTTTTTTACTGTCATGCATTGTTTAACTACTAGCGATGGTGTTGATTGTGCCAGAACTCATATGGTTCGGATGAATTGCTGGTGCCGGTGGATGGAGAAATGAACACGCGATCGGAATTTTTTTATACTAATTATTATATAAAAGATCAGGTGAATGCATGGGGAGAAAAAGATAGTTTTGCTTTCTTAATTTGTTAAATTAATAAATAATTGTTTGAACTATCAGAACGTGCATGAATTGTCTATTGTGAAAGTTCAGTCGTTAAAACTAGTCGAAAGAAATTGAATAGTGAAAATGAAACGAATTAACTGAATAGTTCAGCGAATAGAAAAATCGTACTACTCCCTCCGTTCTCTAGCAGAACCAAGACAATATTTTAGCGGGGCTGGTTTTTACATGCAAATTTTTTTCGGACGCTAGATTATATTGGTAATTTTTTCGGGCACTGAATTAAACTGATTTTTTTCTTCTAAAAACTTAATTCGACATATTCAAACAAAATTCGCTTAAATAATGAAGTGGGTATAAAATAATTAATATTTTTTTACAAATACGACAAATCACACTTGCTATTATTCTATATTATTAATTAATGAATTTATAATAACATAAATAAGGTTCTAAAAATAAAATTAGTGGAATTTTTTTAAAGGAAAGGATTGGGCATGAGAGTAGTTGGGTCTATTGGGTTAAGCCAATTTATCAGGGGGTTTTTTATTCCCTTGACGAGAAGTGAATCACTTATACTAAAACGACATCATTTTGTTTAATGAAGAAACAAAAATAAATCAAAAATCAAAAAATGGTATCGTCTTCCTCATAACTCGTCGGAAAGGGGAGTTGAAACCTAGGTTTAGGGGGGCGGAATCCATGAATTCCGGTGGCTCCTAGACCTAAATTCCAGGCTACCGGATCCTAGGGGTGGCGCCAGCACCCCCTCGCTCCCCCCTAGATCCACTCATGCCTCCGTCTCAGCCCAAATTACAGCCCAATTATTGCACACCGTTCGACAAACATGTTTAACTGTTAATATGTTTAACTACGTATAATAACAGCAAATAAAAATTTACTTTCTAAAAACTACATGTTATGACGAATTCAACAATATCACGTACGATAATATTATTTCTCATATATCTATTTAAATATGCAGTCAAACTTTGATAGCGAATAGTGTCATAAAATAGGTGGGTAATTTGGGTTGGGATAGAGGGAGTACCTCCATTTCGTTGGATGTGACACCATATGTTTATGTGGTTGAATTTAGGTGGATGAAATTGAAGGAAATTGGCATAAAAAGAAAGTGTGTCAAATTCACTAAAACAATCTAAAAAATAAAGCGTGTCACATTCAATGAAACTGAGGGAATATGCTTATTGATAAAAGTTAATGCAAATGTTAAGAGCATTGCTATTTCACGCCCTGTATTTTACTGTACACGCCCTGTATTTATACGTATCGTGTATATTCCCATAATATACCTATATTAATTTGGAATCAACTTTCATTTTCAGAAGCATTTCTTTCCCTCGGCCGCCGTCCAAAGAAGCAAGGGAAGCCATCTCCCTCGTCGCCGAAGAGTGGCCTCCATATGCCGCCGTTCGTCTGGTGACCGGCGTCGGCCGTCTCCGCCCGCCACCGACCTCTCCCTCGCATGAATCTGACCGAAAAGGTTACATTTTTTCCTTCTTTTCCCTCTATTTCTGGTGGGTTGTAATCGGATCCCGTTATGTGGAGCTTGTGGTGGGTTAATGTATGGTTTTTCTCGGGCATTGGTGGTGTGGCTGGAAAAATGGAGGCTGCCGGTGTTGCTGGAGAAGTGGAGGTCGGCGGGCTGGAGAAGAGGAGGCTGGCGGGTGGGAGAAGAGGAGGTCGGCGGGTAGGAGAAGGGGAGGGCGGGGAAGGGTTGGAGAATGTTTGGGCAGCGGGCAGGAGAAGTGGGGTGGCGGTGGGCTGGAGCAAGGTGGGGGGATTGGGCGGAGGCCGGCGGGAGAAAGGAGACGATGTGTTGTTTATTTTAGTTATTACTTGTATATTATATGATATATTACTATTTGAATAATATTATTGATTATTATTTGTTTATTATTTGTATGTTAATTGGTATATTATTATGTGTATATTATTATTGATTATGTTGTATAAAAATTTTGAATAGAAGAAAATAAATTGGGTAGTGTTATAGTTGTTAAAATTTGAAGAATTAGAGTAAAAACAATTTTATGTGATGAAAATGTTGAATGATTTGTTATGAATTTGTATTGTGATTCTATTTTATTTTTACATTTCATCATTGATAAGAGACTACTCTTAAATATGTAGTTTATTATATATGTCCTTAGGATCTAGTTTATTATAAAAATAGAATAATAGAATATTATTATTATTATTTAGAATGATATAATGTGAAAATATTTTTATTCAATTTCTGTAATTCGATTTTCTTTTTACAATTCATCATTGATAAGAGATCACGCTTAAATGTGTAGTTTATTATTTATGTGTTTAGGACTTAGTTGATTAATAAAATATTAAAATCGACAATGTTTATTTTATTTTTAGGATGATATAATATGTACATTTATTTATTCAATTTTTGTTTAACACTGATAAGAAACATGCATGAAATATTTGTATGTGTTTTGTAATTATTAAAAAGAAGCATGAACAATGTAAGCGTAATTGAATAAAATTAGTTTTGAAAATTGTTGTCAAAAGTTGTGCGTGGTTTACATAAATTATCTAATTTTAATAAGTAATTGAAAATTGAATCCATCTAATTTTATTCCACCATGCAAATGTTGTCAATTTATACGTTGGTGGATTATTTTTATTATGAACATAGACGGTTTATATTTTCATTTATTTTAGATGAGTGGGGGTGAAGGACCTGTGGGGGAAGGTAGGGCGATACATGAGAGGGGGATCTCGGCGTCGACAAGATGTGATGACTCTAAGCCTCCATCTCCAATGTTGGAGGACCATCGGGTACCGGTTGAAGGTGAACTACCGGGAATGCCCCTCTGGGAGGGATCACCAATTAATTTACATCAGAATGATCAAAGAATTGATTGGGAAACATTATTAGGGAGTACACAATCAGAATCGAGGCCACAACTTCTTGTACTTGTGTTACTTCTTCGGACAACATCTGAATTGTTTGCACCAATAGCCTTATCGATTCTGCCTCGATTGCATATACAATATATCCTCAGGGGCCCATTTCTATTTTGTTTGGCCGACAACATGACAATTTCAAACCCAACTTGAAGGGCAGTCTGTTGGAGGTAACAATAAGCTTCATCCTGACTTGGAAACACCACCGAAATTGTAAATGTGGGGTAATAATTTTCGCCAGTAAACGCCTTAGGCGCGTCAAAGTTCTCCTAAAGAACATTACACATCATATAATTATTAATTAAGTCAACATAAAAATTCAACAGCAAAAGTCAAGAAAAACAAAGACGTGTCTACGGTTTATTCTCCTCACTTCTTTACTAATGTCATAGTCACTAATATAGATTAATTTTTCAAAATATCTCATTCACAAACATAAAATCCATTAACTTACATCCAACTACTAATGACATATTCTAGTACCACATTACATATCGAATTTTAATATATCATTCTAATAAATTATAAGAGCCAACTGCACATGTATATAACTTGTTTTTCTAAGTTCTTCATTTCAACAAAAACTAACATAGATATACAACATATTATCTCATCATAAATAAATTCAAATAACTATAAATTATGACCTAGTGGGATAATAACGTCCATGCATTCAAAACTATTTATAATCTACACAAATACACGACTAATATAGATACACAACATATTATCTAGTCCTAATTAAATTTGTTTTATAATTTCAACACCATATGATATTATGAGTATAAATTAAGTGACATCAAGTGACATTTTATATATTTTCTATGCATCATTCAAATAACTATAATTTATGATCTAGTAGGATAATAACGTTCATACATTTCAAACTATCTATAATATACCACGAAACACAACTAAAGAACATGAAATGTTTTTTCATCTACAAAAGAATCAAATATTTTAATATATATTTACAAACTACACAACTACACAAGTGAAGAACAATGTAAGTAAAAAATACCTCAAGAGCCATGGAGCTTCTTCAATTCTTCAATTCAAACCAAAAAAACCCATTTTTCTTACTCAATCACGTTTTTTACAGCCTCATTTATAGGGGATAAAATATTATTCAAAAACAGTGTGGCTCTCATTTATGGTTCTCATCTATGGTTCTCATCCACCCAAATGAGAGCCACGTGGCAAAAAACCAAGTGAGAACCATGGGATGAGAGTCATACGATGAGAGCCATATGATGAGAGCCATAGGGAGGGCTCCCATGAAATGGCTCTCATTTGGTTTTTGGCGAAATGGTTCTCATCTCATGACTCTCATCTCATGGGATGAGAGTCATGGGATGAGAGTCACAGGCACAAAAATCAAATGAGAACCGTGTGTCACCCCTCCTCAAGAATGACTCTCATCCCATGGTTCTCATCACATGACTCTCATCGCATGATTATCATCTCATGGCTCTCATCACATGCGATGAGAGCCATGAGATGAGAACCATGTGATGAGAACCACAATAACAAAAATCAAATGAGAGTCATACCATGAGAGCCATGTGAAATGGTTCTCATCTCATGGTTTTCATCCCATGGTTCTCATCTCATGCGATGAGAACCACGACCACTGGAGCCGGAATTGGGCCAGAATTTGGCCGGAGGTTGCCGGAATTTGGCCGGCAACCACCACCCACCAGTGGCTGCCACAACACCGCCAACCGTAATTAAAATTCCAAAAACTAAAATTAATTTTAAATATTCACTTTTCTAAATTTAAGATTTATTTGAATTTAGTTTTATTTTTAAATACATTATATACACAATACGTATAAATATAAGACGTATACAGTAAAATACAGAGCGTGATATATCAATCCACAATGTTAAACACGCACTACAAGTGACGCACGCACTAACTTCAGATTTCATGTGCCGTATGCCCACACATGTTTGAAAAACAAAATTAAATTGGACAATAATTACGGATGGTAATTGATCTATATCTGGATCTTGGATCCGATCCAGATTCATAAAAAAATAATTTTGCATTAATAACCCAAAAATTTATAAATTAAATTCATAAAACAAATAGAAAGAATGTTTTTTCCAACACTTTGCTCAATTATATTAGCTTCGGTAATATTGCGTGAAATAAAATAAAAGCGATAGAATTAATCCATCCCATCAGGACAATTTCTATACGCCTTGTAATTAATCCATACGGTGCACTTGGGATACATTCTTTACCGTATCCCAGTAAATGAATAAGGTAACAATAAATGATTAATTAATTAAAATAAACTCATTACCTATTTTATAGGCAGAGATAACTTTAGATTATTATGTATCTAGGAATATCATCCTTTACCAAATATCGGGTGCACGGTATAATTTACCCCATCAGGAAATCTTTAAACAAGACCCTTTCCACGCAAACTGTGTGCTATAGCAACTGGGAAAAAAAATCAACCAACAAACAATACCTTATATGCGTCGATCGAAGCGTAATTTTCAAGAACAAGAAGAAAAAAAGGCAGTTTGAATCAATGAAGGAATTCTTTTAAAAAAACATAAAAATCAAAGGAGAATATCCAATATTCCTCAATTGATTAGGCCGTCAATGTTGGAATCTTGCATGTGTGTACATAATTTTCACATGCACACCAGCTTCTTGGTAGAAGCTATGAAAACCTCCACAACTAGGATGATCATGGGGCGGGTCCGTTTGCATACAAAAATTTAGTTATACCCAAATCAGACCCATACTTATATGATCCGAAAATCTTACACTCATACATGAATCTGATGGATATAAACGGATCATGAATCTAAAATGGGTTGTAAATGTGTCTAATTTTCTATTTTTTTCAATAAATAAAATCTGTAGAGTCCGTCTCCTGCGAGACCGTCTCGTGGTGAGACCGGGTACTAGAGGAAAAACGGGAAAACATAAATTAGGACTAAGTTAAGTTTCAAGGTCAATAAGCAATAACTTTTTTGGGTATATTTTATAAAATCGAGAGAAACACAGGGACTAAGTTGCAAAAATAATAGAAAATCCATCTTCTCCGGCAAACCCTAGTCTCCGGCGCCTTCTTCCAGGGACCGAGTCACCATCTTCCACCGTCTCCGGCG
The DNA here is from genome assembly GCA_032355605.1 of Rubia tinctorum. Classification (NCBI taxonomy): domain Eukaryota; kingdom Viridiplantae; phylum Streptophyta; class Magnoliopsida; order Gentianales; family Rubiaceae; genus Rubia; species Rubia tinctorum. The sequence continues at coordinate 2,044 of JAULKM010126957.1, read as the reverse complement.
TCGTTGACGTCGTCTTCGTCCAGCGCAACCGTTCACCTTCGTCCGCCATTTTATCAACCACCGTAAACCGAATTCAAGTCGCGTCGTATCTCCAAAAACACAACCAAACGACGTCTTGAATTTGCCTCGATTCCAACTGCGTGTTTTAGTTACAGTCAGCGGCTTCGCCAAAATCGAGCCAACAGATTCGACGAAATCGTTGTTGTTAGGTTGCTAAAAGGAGAAGAGACGGCGAACGATTGCAATGGTGAAGGGCTAAAAAGACGAACGGAGGAGAAGATGTGACGTAAGGGTTGCCGGCGAAAACTGAAATTCAGGTAAAAAGGCGGGTCAAACTGAAATTCAGGCATAAAAGTGGGTTAAATTTTATGTTTGTGCCTAATATTCACAATATGTATTAAAGTTAAAAACAAAAATAATCAAATATAAACATATAACATCGAATTATATTAAATAAAAATTATAAAAAATGTTAAAAAATCTTACATCAAATATAAAACATCAAACATCAAATTAAATTAATTGAAAATCATACAAAAATGCAAAACAATCCAACATAAAATCAAAATAATTAAACATATAATATTAGACATAAATTATTAAATTAAATTATTAAATTAAATTTATTTAAAATCATAAAAATACTAAAAGATCCAACATCAAATCATAAAATTAAAAATCAAATATAAAAATAAATTTTTTTTGAAATTATTAAAAAACTAAAAAATCCATCATCAAATCAAAATAATAAAACATCAAATATAGAAGTAAAAATATAAATAAAATAAAATAGTCATAAGTCTAATAAAAACATTAAATACTATGACATTAAATAATTGAACATCAATTGAAAATACTAAAAATACACATAAAATTACAATGGTGAAAGATCAAACAAAAACACTAAGTCATACATCTAATTAGAATAGATAAACATATAATATAAACACTAAAATGAACATCAAATTAAAATTAAATAAACATCAAGCCAATAGTTAACGTCAAATATAATTAGTTAAACCTCCAAAAAATAATAAATAAACATCCAATACAAAAATAAAATACACATAATGCTCATTTCATCTAAAATCAGGTTGTTGGAACTTGATTATTATTTATTGTCATACTGATATGTTACACTGTTACGTTGTCATGGTTCAATTTTTTTGTTTGATGTTTTACAAAAGTATTGATGAAAATGTTGCTTTAAACAAAATATTCATATGCTCCACCTCACTTATACATTTCACAGTTGTTGAATTTGAAATAGATTAATAAACATTATTCAGTACGAAACAGTTTAAATGCCCTAAGATATCTCTAACGTAAAAATTGAAAAAAAATCCAAATAAACCTAAGACATCGATAAGAATCTAGTGTCTTACCTCTAACAAATAAACCAATATTTATAACACATCATCTTAAACAATACATACAAAATAATCAATATCTATTTTTCCTCGATTTGTTTTCCTTCATTGCTCGCTTATTCACTGTCTTGCCTTATCTCCTGCTGGTTTCGAAAATGATGACTCTTCTACTCCATCAACACAATGATCAAAGTTCGACTCCGATCCTCTGTTCAAGGGAACATCTCCAGGAATATGATTCCTCATAGCATTTTTTTTATTATCTCATCCATGACATTATAAAGCTCTGGTTTGGAAAGTATTCATGTGAATTAAACATAAAAAATCACATATAGTAATTAAAACATCAATATCTGAAATTAAAACATCACAATAGCACACACAACATTATTGGCAACTACATTGGAAAACATCAAATACAGTATTTAAAACATCAATATCAAATTTTAAAAATATTAATTGTACACAATAAAATATCAAAAGAACAAAACTGAACATCAGTTGCATACTTCAATATGAAAATACCACAAGCATCAACACACTGAAATTACAATCACACCAACACGCATAACAATAGTTAAAACCTATAACATTAAGCATCAAACAGAAAACGAGAAACATCAACAACAGTATCTAAAACATCACATCTGAAAAATAACAAAACTTACAGTTCC
>JAULKM010126947.1:0-20036 GCA_032355605.1 Rubia tinctorum | reverse complement strand
ACAATATGTGATTGATGCATAATAAATAGGATAATTATTCGATGATCGAAGGATGACTAGAAATGTAAACCAATTGCGCCCAAAACTCGTTATCATCTTAATTACATATTACGTGCTAGTGTTATCATAGTTATATTAATTTCTCTAATTGTTGGTTGATTTAGTCGTTTAAAGTAAGCGTAGTGTTTTCTAATATCAAAACCCCCCCAGTTTGTTACCACACACGTAGAGTGACTTCTTCGTGTGCTTTGTAACTACGATTAACACTCGATAAAACCCCTTTTTCCTCGTGGACGACCCCGACTTGCTACTATCTACTTTCTAGTAGTTAGCCACAATTATGGCCTATAAATACTATTTTTGAGAGACACGACGACGGACTCCCAGCTACAAAAAGCAATCATTGTTGCATGCCAATCTTACCAGACAAGCCAAGGTAAGAAAGGAAAAAAAATCACATAAATGCCTTCAGAGTAAATATTTCTCTCCACAAATCCAGCCATTTATAGGAAAATAATGAGAACTACCAAAGGCCACTACGTAAGAAACCGTACTGAATTAAGTCTTACCTGCTTCAATTGTAAACAACATATTAGAATTAAAATAAAGGCAACTTTTTCCAAAATCATCAAATATTTGGACCTCCTCCTGACCTTTAAATGGACTCTTGAATATTTTATCATCCTAAATGTCCTAATTAAAAACGTGTCTTATGTGAAGAAAGGTGAGTTTTTGTACATATTTTACCTCATTAATAAATGATGTCACATATGCAGGTAAAAATCTAATTAGACTAAATAATAAATGCTGCCTATAAAATTAGGCTCCCAAAGATGTTTCCCATTGATAAAAAACTTGTCTTTGGTATCAACACTTGGATTGTTTTCAATGATTGCGGGCTTGGTGAACACAATCCGTGCATAGAACGGTTGGTCGTGAGCGACCACCTACTAAATTTGAAAGGCCCGTACGCAGTCCATCCTGAACTTCTAAAAAATAAAGTCATCATCTCTACCTCATTTGTTGGAAATCCCGTTTAAAATGTGATGAAAATTGTCCTATCCTTTTTAGTATTCCTGCAGGATGATTGCATTGAATGTACTCATTAATTGAACTTATCATGCACGAAGCTTTGAACTCCATCTAAATACATCAAATGATCCTAATTGTATCATTGACATAATCTAGTAAAGCTGTGACGCAGACTAACAAAAGAATATTATCAAATTTCTTTGCCACAGTGACTTGTTTTTTGTAATACTATTGCAGAATAAACCACTTGGAGAAAGTTAAAAGTCATTGGAATGTCATTGGCGCAATGAAGAATAAACTAAAAGTCCTTCATGGATTGAAGGCATGTTTTCAATATGTTTGCTTACCACCACTGAGAAAACATGTAATAGAAAAATCCTTATAGTCTAGTCTCTCAATCAAAATCGTGAATTACAAAACATGGACCAAGTCGAGAGGATCACGTCGTACATCATTCTAAAATATAGAGTAAAACGCTCTATGAATGGCATGAAAAACATGATAGTGTGTTTTTGAAACAAGTGGGTACTGTTGTTCCGTAGGACACAAGCCTATTGACACTGACATGAAACCAAGTGTCAAATCAAATAAACTAGAAAATTATAAGTAAAGTAAATGCATTGAGAAAATACGAAACATGACGAATATCATAGCAAGAAAATTAGGAAAATGATCATAAATCTAATTAACAAGGGGAAATAAATGTTAAGATGAATCAAACTAGATTAATTGGAGTACAAGAAAAAAGAAAACAAATGTATGCAAACATAGGCACACACGTGCATATTACATATGCAAAGTAGGAAATTGTATACATTAAGCTCTTAGTAATAAAATACATTTTTCTTTGAATACATAGCATTACACGTTTATTTTGTACCCATTGCACCAAAAATGCACGAATGGTACATTTATCTATTTGTCATTGAATCTCAATTTTTTTTAACAATCTAAGATTTTTTTGAACATCAATTAATATTGTTGCAAATGTGTAAAATAGGAAGTTAAACTAATACAACGTATATATATTTTTTAACATAACATTTTTTCATTTAACAATGAGCATTTCCCATTGATTTTATACTCATTGCACCACCTCTAAAGTACTGACTTCACCTCTACATAGAAGTAAATACAATCCCTTTTAAACCAATTAAATATTCTATTTAATCAACCACCAATATTGCTTCATAAGGGTAAAATGCTATCACATAGAGATTCTTTTCTATTCAAAACCCACACTCGAACCTATAAATGAGCCTACATACGGATGAGATGAAACAAAAATATAAACATTTCCCATAGATTTTGAAGTTATATCCCTACTAGGATGAATCAAACTCGCACGAAAACTAAATTCACTTCCTTCTTTTGATTGATCTAATGAAAGATAAGTAATCAAAGTAGAGCCAAAGACATAAAATGTTCCTCTATCAATGCTCTTTCAAATAAAATATAAAATTTTGTAAAAGGAATTGTAATGAATATTAAATCACCATCACTGAAGTACTTGGTCAAATTATTTTGAAGTATTCATACAACAAAATTTAAAATACTCAAAACAATGACAGAAGTTCATTTAAGCATTCAAATTATTTATACATAAGAGAGTCTTTTACCAATGACCACAAAAAACACATGTACACTCATTATGCCACACACACATACAGAGTTAAAATGAGTCAAATATAATAATAAGAATGTTTTTTCACTCAAGACACATCTATGGCAATAAGGTTCAGTTATACAACACATATTTGTGTGCAAAAAGAGGTTTCCCATCAATAGAATGTAAGTAAAGAAGGCACGGGTTGGTGAACACAATCGATGCATAGAGCGGTTGCTCGTGGGACTCCACTAGCTCCATGTGAAAGGCCTCTAAGCAGTCCATACCAACCTTATTAAAGAAGAAATGCCTAATTTGTACCTGATTAACAATAAATTCCCTTGAAAATGTGAGGAACTGTGTCATATTCTCTTTTACTTTTCCGGCATGATGGTTGAATTTAAATTATCATGAATTGCACAGCTCTTGCACGAAGCTTTAAACTCAAGAATAATAAGCCCAATAATTGGCGATAAGATCTTTGACGAGATCAAGTAAAGCCGTGGCACCAACCTCAAAATATATCTCAAAATTTCTTCGCCACAGTGGCACATGTGTGGTGAAATTACTGCAGAGAATTCTCGCTTTGGAGAATGTTTGAGATCATTGGAATGCTACTACCCAATTAACAAACAATTGAAGGTCCTTCATTCATTTGGGGCATATTTTTTCCTGGTCAATGTATGTGAGTACAACTAAAGGGTGCAGACCAAACATGTAAAAAACAAAATCCCTAAAGTATAGTCACTCAATATAAATCCCGAATTCTGGAAGTTGGACAAACTCAATAGGATCACATCATGGATCAATTTTAAAGATAGAGTAAAGGGCCCTATGGATGACCCATAGGGCACAAACACTTTCATACTGACTGCTTACACAAAACCAAGTGTCTTCAGAGTAAATGCTCCCCACTTTCGAAGTCTACAAATCCCCCATTTATAGCAATCGCAGCACTACAAAAGGCCTCAATCTAAGAAAAAGTACCGATTTCATTCTAACAAGATTAATTGCTAACAAGGAATGTCACTTTTAAGGTAATGACAATTTTTTTCAAAAATCATCACACTTGGCCTTCATGCGGCCTTCAGATGAATATGTTGATGACTTTTATCATCCCAATTTGACCTAACAATGTGTCTTATACCAAGAAAGGTTATTTTCATACATATTTTTACCTACTATTCAAAGTGCTAACATATATGTAACTAAACTTCTAATTGAATAAAATACTCTTTTCATCCTACAAAATCTTTCAGCAATCCTAATAAGTCAAAATATTTTTTTATCCTTACTGAGTCTCTTAAATCTCAAACTTTGTCTTCTTTTCAGTGCACCAACGAAGGAGTAATTTTAACCAATGAATTTGTTTTACTAAATTCTACAAATGCCATGAAAAATTATATTGAATGAACAAAAAAAATTGAATTGAAATGTTCCTTAACTAAGCCATGATTTTTAAAAAAATTGGCTTATTGATTTAATATTGAGAGTCGAACATGAATTTTATACTCACTACACATATTAATGGCATACTAATGTCATATATACATAAAACCCATTGCTCCTCCTTTTTTTATTCTAAAAAATATATTTTATCAAATTATATTATTTTAATTGAGATTAAAATGCACTAAAACTTATGGATGCTATTTGTTTTTTAAAAATATTTTTCTTTGAAAATTTAGCATTTGTACGAAAAAAAACACTAATCGAACATTTATCTTTTTGTTTATAAATAAATCCCAAATTAATGGAGGTATGGCTGTCCAACCTTGAATAGATGAAGTGTTTGAATGATTACAAATAGAATGGTTCAAGTTTAACTTGAACCCTTTGAGCAAAAGCTTAGATAAAAGACAACCAAGTTGCCTAAAAAATCTAAGATTACTAAGGAGGTTTTTGGAAGTGTTACCGAATACAACATCTATATTAATTTTACTTATAATTTTTTATTTTGTTTGATCCGGCACTTGGTTTCATGTCAATGTGAACATGCTTGTGTCCTATGGAATAGTATCCCCTTGTTCCAAAAAGTGACTATCTGGTTTTTCATTCCATTCATAGAGCCTTATACTCTATCATTCAGATTGATCTTTGACGTGACCTCTCCCTCTCTAAGTCACCGCTTAGCCCTCCTTGACGACAATCATAACACCGACAACGAAAACCCTACCCCTCCTCGACGACGGCCTACCGCGAACCACGACGCCGACCACGCCATCCCCTTCGTGTGGGTGTTTGTGTGAGATTTTCTTTATTTTCTTCATTTTGTAATTTTTGGATTTTTTCCACTACAGTGGATTTTCTCCACTACTCCACGTGATTGTTTGTGTGAGATTTTGTTCATTTGTGATTTTATAATTTTATAATTTTGTGAGTTTGTTCTTTTGGTTATAGTTCATTATGTGATCTTTGAACTATAAATTAATGTTATATAGTGTGTTGTGGGATGTTGAAGTGTATATGATATAGTTTTAATTGCCTCAAACAACTACAGTGTCATTGTTATTGATAGTGTATGTGTTTCGTGGTAATGGATTCTATCATATTGTATGTATATTGAGTATACAAGTTGTTGGGAATTTTTTTAATTGTTAAAGTGTATTGTTGTGGATTGAAGCGGTGACCACTGTGCATTTCACTGTGATCGATGACTCTTTGGAGTGTTGATACCAGGATGAACTAGATTAAGGTTTACAGGTATCTTTTGCTTGGTTTTGATGATTTCAAGTTGATGTTTATGCCTAGTTTAGGTTGAATTTAGTTTTTCTCTTGTGTATTGGTTGCTCTCTATTCATGTGGTGCCCTCTCACTAATTAATGCTTCTTCCATTATGGAAAGTGCAGTAACATTTGCCGAACTTCACAATTTAGAATGTAGAGATTTTGTAGTTTATGAGCACCAAATATACATGGTGTGTTTAACATTAAGTATTTAACATGGTGTGTTTAACATTAAAACATAGTTAGTGTTAAATACATAGTTAAAACGTAGTTATACACACCATGTTTCCTTGGCGCTTAAACACTGCATAATTTCAACTTTTAAAATTGTTTTCTTCGACAAATCGTACCTATGCACAAAGTTAATGGAAGACGTATTAGTTAGAGGGAAATGCATGCTAACTTATTACCACTATTTCAAATTTGAAGGCGTGCCTTTCTTTAATTTCAAACTCGAGGGCGCCTCATTTTTCACTATTTCAAACTTCACTTGAAGGCATCTCATTCCAATCGAATTAGTGCTGAAACTTCACTTGAGAGTGGATGGGAATCGTTTTTACTTGGTCTCCTATTCATGGAAGAACTAGTGTTGAACAGTACCTCTACAAATATTTTGGTGGTTGGTTGACATATTCAAAATTAAACGTTTCTTATTTTTACTTACTGATTACTTTGACTTAATTAATCATTGAGTTATTTTGTACAGAATAGATATTCCCCCTACAAGAGGAGCGTACAATGGCAAGGAGATAAAAAAACATCGAGGACACATGGTGTGAAGCTTGGGTGAAAGTGTCTTCCAAACAATTCAAGACTTAAATGGACCTCGTGTATATCAACGTGTATTTAATTTCAGATATATTTCCTTTTTTTATTAAATTATCATATGGATGGATTACCTTTTTCACTTGTTTAGATTTCACTTTTTTAAATTTCATTGCTTAGCATCAATTTAGTTTTTATATTCCGTGTTCCTGACTCTTCTAAGTTACTTCTTTGATTTTCCCTGGATTTCGGTTTGGGGTGTGCCTGGATAAATTAAAATATAAAATTGCAAATTGAAAAAAATTCAAGCACTGTAAACATACATCCTCTAAAGCCAGAGCATCGGAAAATCATTAACATCTTGGTGTTGGTATATGTAATCTGTCCAGTTTTAGGCACCGATTTATGTTCATAAACCGGTGCTAGGAAAGAACTGATGATCATTATCAATGTGACTAAACAACAATTCAACAAACAACACCGGAATCTAATATACTCATGCTAATATCATATATAGAGAGAGTATCAATTCATTATACCGGTGCTGAATTTACATTTTTTGCACTGGTTTTGTTTACCGGTGCAATAATAAGTACATTTCAGCACCACCATACTTAGGCACCAGTCGACTGGGGGCCCAATGTACCGGTGTAAGAGGCCCCAGTGACCGGTGCCATAGGGGGGGGGGGGGGTTGCCTGCAGTAATGTATGTTCCAAATTCGAAACATGTATTTCAGTAGTCAGGTTAGCGATAGACAATTATGATAATCCATTAGACGATGAATGGTGAATAATTGACATCCAACGTGGTATGATTAATGTCGGTTAGGTTTGAACCGCTGTTGAAAGTGTCGTACGATGTCTCTGTTGTTTACTTTAGAGCACTTTTGGGGGTATCTTTCATGTGGGACCATGTGCCTGGAATGCACAAATGTAGACAATGATAGTTAAACCTTACAAAACTATACGTTAAAAAGTACCATTTTGAGCCAATTCCGGGGACGCCTTCAGAAGAGGAACAAGTATCTGAAATGCAAAGAAGTAGACAACAGTTTTTGAACCACAGCCTAAGAAACCTTACAAAAACATGAAATAAAACTACTATTTTAAGGCACTTTTGAGGAATTTTTTAAACAGGAATTGACTTCTGAAATGCATTGCCAAAATGTTTTCCCGATGCCGGACCTGGTGTCTGAGGTGTACAAAAGTAAGAAACCCCACAAAAATATTCTACCTTTATCATGGAATGCGACCGTATTTCACACACTTCAATTTTTGTCTTCAACCTTTCCTTTCTTTCTTCCCTCCTTCTTCGTTCTTTATTCCCTCTTCTCCCCCATCATTCCCTAAATCCGACACTCTCTCATATTCCTTTTAAATTAGACTCCATGGCCACAACTTCATGTCTGAAGAATGTGTGTTGATAATATAAATTTCATATTATATATCATGGTAAGGTTTCTTCTTCGTTTTGAATTTCTTATTGGTAAACCCACCTACCAATTTTGTTTTATGTTAGTTCAGGTTGGATTGATGATTATTGATTGAATGTTTGTTATTATGGGCTTGATATAATTTTAAGAGATGAGCATGGTGGTGGTTGTGTTAAAAATGAATGTCGATCATTGTTCTCTTCTATTTTATTGCTTCAGCAATCCTTCTCCACCTTACAGACAGTTTCAAGGCTATAACTCACTTTTGCACTATGTTCATGGTACACATCCTATTGGTCTGACCTTTTGCTCAAATCTGTCAACCCATGTTATACTTGGCCACTCAAATGTCGATTGTGCTCGTTGTTTGGAGACTTGTACACCCACTTATGGGTACTAAAGAATATGCTGGAAGCACACATCAAGGAGCAGTAACAACTAAGTTATAAGATGCAAAGGAAAGCACACAACAAGACCATTGCAATTTCAGTTGATCAAATCAGTTAGCATAGTTTTAACATAAATAATGTAGTATTTGTATAGCAGAATTGGTTAGCTGCTAGTTATTAGTTTGTTGAGTATTTAGAATAGGTCTTTCTGGAAGATAGCTGAGCTTTCATGATATATAAACAGGGTACCTTTTTACAAATTCATCCCCAAGTTTAATCAGAAAATTTCCCACCAAAACTCTTTCAATTTCTAGCTCACTTTCAGCAAATTTCATGATATCAGAGCGGTTGCTTGAAAAAACCCTTCTTACTTCCAAAAATTGAAAGCCTTGAGCTCCGGCTATGGCAGATCAGGAAGAAGTTTCAAATATTTTCGAGGACGCTGAATATTTCAGAAATGATGAAGCCTTAAGAAATGTGGATGCAAGAGGCTACATCTTAAAGACTAAATGAAATTTGGTGTTACCTTTATGGGTTATTTATTAGATCCGTGTTCCAACATATACTATCTAACCAAATAAGTAAAGAAAAATAAGACACGAGCACACACAACTTGGTTACACAGTTCGGTGAAATCTCCCTACATCTGCGGGGTCTGGCCCAATTCAGAATAAATATACTAATCAGAAAGATACAGTACAAAGTACACCATACAACTATACTTATATTTTCCAATCACAGCGTATGGATTTTCCAAGCTCCCATTGCTACCGATCCGCCTTGATCAGACTCCTTCTCACCTCAATACTCATCGACGCTGGATCTCCCCCTCCTGAGTAATTAAGGTATATGACTCTTAACTTGATCAACGGGTCACGTAGGTTGGAACATATGAATGTTGGCTCTTGCAAAGCTCTCGGAAAGATATAAATTTGATGTGCAGATTTTTCAATTAAATTCTTTAGGGTTGCAGCCGTGATATCCATCAATATATAGTCCCTTGAGCAGATCGGTGTTCTCCAAGATTATCTCCACAATATTCTCATTCCTTATATGCTTCTGAAGCATATCCAAATGCCATAAATAAAGGGAGTTTCCTTATCTCAAATATCCCGTAATATTTCCATAAATCCAATTCCACAATTTTAGGGATTTTCCTTAAATCCATTATTCTTCAACACGTCTAAATAAATATCGCATACACTCCAAGTTTCCATAAACCAATTTCACGCAAAATTCTATCATTCAAATCCTCAGCTTTCTTATGTTCCAACATGGAATGTTTTTCTTTTTCAACATTAGTTCACAAATGCCAGCTTAATAATCAATGAAGTCCACATGAATTTATAATCTCCCTCTTTGGCATTTTGTGGACCCAAATATTTTGGAACAAATGATCACAAGAAAAACTTCCATATTTCAAAACCATAAGAATTCCAGAAATCCCTTATGTCGGAACATATACGAATGGCTAAATCAAAATTAATATAAGAACCGAAAATCGATAATCCATAAATACAAAGAAATAATTCAAATTATATCACCTCAAAATAATATCCAAAATCCTCCAAAATATTCTCCCCCTGGGGCCATGAATATGCCAAAGTCACAAAAAACATGAAAACCCAACAAAAATTCAGCAAAACAAAAATCTGCTCCCCGTTAATTTAACACTAACTATGTTGGAACATAGTCTTTCAGAAACCAGCTCTATTCAGGAGCAGCAACTTGTACTTCCAGCTGTGCCTTCTCCGCTTCAATTCCGGCCTTCTCAACTTCAAGTGCAGCAATCTTAATAGTAATGGCTCCTAACCTTGCATCCGGAGCAAACAACTTGGCTTGTTTATCATTTCTGGCAGAAACATAAGTTGTACCTTTAGGGTTCCATGGCAAATCACGAATGTATCTCATCCCAAAGGTTTTCTTATTAGGCTTGAGGGGCTCAACATTCACAATATCATCTTCAAGAAATCCCTTGACCTTTTCATTCTTGGCTAGTACAATAATAAGTCAAGGATACACTAAGGCATGTTTTGCCTTGGGATAAATTGCCTGCTTCACAAACTCTGCTGAATGAGTAAACCCAGATTAACTGGCTTCTGTGTTCCAGCACAGTACATCAGCTTAGTCATTTCTCGAGTGAGAGTTGTAGTGTTGGTGAAGGGAATCCAGTAGTTTACTGCAATCTGATACAACCCAAAGAATCTGGAAGAGAGACACGAAGCTTGATAATATCAAGCTGCTGGAAATATTTGTCTTAACACCACCAGAAATCACAGATAAAATCTCATCATCAGACACCCCCAGCTCATCAGAAAATACACCATCAAATTCTGGGGTTTTCAATCCCAGCAGATCATTGATCTTGGTAGCAAAAATATTAACAATCTTCCCCTGGACATACACTCTATTATACCAGGAAGAATCATCCTCTGAATTCCCAGCCATCAATTCATAAAACAACTACTTTTTATACTCATCACACATGCTAACAGCAGTCTCAAACCCAAGAAACTTGATAAAATCAGAAAAACCACTAGGCCTATAGGCATCCAGATCAACTACTCTCTTAGGCATAATCTTCCTCTGATAAAAATCTCCCACATATCCTCACAATTATTATCCAAAAATATAGTAGAAACAACATCACTTACTGATGGAGGTGATAGTGAGGGTTTCCTCTTGGGAGAAGGTCCGACCTTCTTGCTTCTCTTGGCTGGCTGAGAGGATTATGCTTCCGGCTCTTTCCTTTTTGCCTTTATTCGCCTAGCCTGGATGAATTCATCCAAGACTTCATCACTGGAGTAGGTCAGGTTAGGTTTCTGTGTTGGAACATACTCTTCTTGTTGCTGTTCAGTCTCTCCACATGTGTTCCAACATAGTTAGGCCCAGCAGAAGGTTCAACTCCCTGTGTTGGAACATGTTCTTCAATCTCCTCTGTCTCAACAGCTTCCATTATGGGGTCATCTCCCCCTCTCTTCTCAGCCTCGGATACCTCCAAATCACCATGAGCAGCCCCACCATAAACATCATCCATAAGATAGTCTTGGTTTCCCATATTATCACCAGTAGACCAAAATTATGGATCATCAACTTCCATAGGGTGCTCATACTCAGCTTCATGCTGGTATGTTGGAACTTACCCAACATCCTCCTCATCACTATCGGACATGACAATTACAGGGAGGGCTCTAAAGCCCTGAGATCTTCATTCCTTTAAGCATCCACATCATCAAAAAGAACAATCTTCATATGATCAGTGGATCTGATCACCTCCGAACCTTCAGCTTCCTCATCATCAATTTCTTCAATTTGAACAAAACTAGGATACAGGATATAATAATACACATGAAACATGTCCTTTCCTCTATGTTCTCTGTATGCACCACACAGAAACTTAGGATTATAGTTCTCAAAATTCTCCAAATCTCCTATGTCATCCGATAGTAATTCTTCCATATTAGCCTCCGAAATTTCCACCTTAAGAGTTTGTAAATATCTCATAGCAACGGTACTCGGTTGGCTTGCACCCACTTAGAATACTCATCTATAGAACCAAACTTTCTTCCCTTCCAAATAACATGAGTAGATTCAGCAATAGTTACCTTTTGATACTAAGATTTCTTCTTTCTTGGTGCATTCTCCTCGGGCTTGCCGGAGGTGAGTTGGAGCGGCTTCACATATCATTGGCTTCACATATCCTTGATTCTTGTTTCCGGCCATTAAAGCGAGCTTCAAAAATAATACCTCGGTAGGAATTTTAGGTCGGCTAAAGAGTTCTCAGATCACTCAAACTCGGCAAGATAACTTCCAAAAATTTTGAAAGTTAAGTAGAGAAGAAGAGCTGAAAAAGAGGGAGTATGGAGAGATGGAAAGAATTTGAATCAAAAATAACTTTCCCTTTTTACCTCTCTAACCGTGTTTATCCTTTTCCCTTTCCAAGAAAATTATTACCTTCTATTTCTTGTCAACTCATGTTCCTTCTTGAACTTCCAACATACTTCATTATTTCTCTCCTTTTTTAAAAAAAAAATCTTTCCATTTTTTTCCCAGAATTTTCGAAGTAAAAAAACTAAACCAAAAAAATTACATACTGTACAGAGGAATTTCAGAGAAAAAATATCTCATATCCGACACACAAAAAGGTGTTGTTTGAGATATTCAAAAATTGAAGTGTCCAGTGGTTTAGTGATTATATCTGCATACTGCTCACATGTTGGAATATAGGCCACCACAACTTCCTTTATTTCAACCAAATCTCTAATAAAATGATGTCTGATGTCAATATGCTTTGTTCTTGAGTATTGAACAGGATTCTTAGAGATGTCAATTGTACTTTTGTTGTTACACAAAACCTTTAGCGGCCCTTGCTGAATTCCATAGTCATTCAACATTTGTTTCATTCATAATAATTGTGCACAACAACTTCCACCAGCAAGATACTCGGCCTCAACAGATGATAAGGATATTGAATTTTGTTTCTTACTGTACCAAGAGACCAAATTCTTGCCAATAAAAAAACAACCCCATGTAATAATTTTGCGATCATCTGCATTACCAGCCCAATCAGAGTCACTATAACCAATAATACTTTAGTCTTGATTATTTGAATACCATATTCTATAGTCAGAAGTCCCACTAATATATCAAATAACTCTCTTTACTGCAGTAAAATGAGATTCCTTTAGATCAGGCTAAAACCTTACACAAACACCTACACTGAAACATATATCTGGTCGGCTAGAAGTAAGATACAAAATACTCCCAATCATGCTACTGTATAATTTCTGATCAACTGAGACACCTTTCTCTTCTTTCACCAATTTTTCTGTGGTTGCCATTGGAGTTCGAATAGATCGAGCACTACTGAGTCCGAACCTCTTTACTAGATTCAAGGTATACTTGCTTTGATTTATGAATAACTCATTATTTTCTTGCTTAACATGAAGCCCTAGAAAATAAATGAGTTCTCCAACCATACTCATCTCAAACTCGGCCTGCACTAGTGACACTAAATCTTGCACCATAGACGATGACGTAGAACCAAACACAATATCATCCACATAAATTTGAGCAATTAAAAACTTTGTGGACTTAGTAGGCACAAATAAGGTACAATCTACTCCCCCTCGACGATTACCTTTCTTAAGTAGAAGTTAGTCAGTCACTCATACCATGTTCTAGGTGCTTGTTTCAGACCATAAAGTTCCTTCTTAAGTCTATACACATGATGTGGATAATGAGGATCTTCAAATCCTTTAAGTTGTTCCACATACACCTCTTCATTCACAACTCCATTAAAAAGGCACTTTTCACATCCATCTGATATAAAGTAAAGTTCATTGTACAAGAAAAGCAAGTACGATGCGAATAGATTCTAACCTGACAACTGGTGCAAAGGTTTTATCAAAGTCTACCCCTTTAACATGAGTATATCCTTAATCCACTAATCCATCTTTATTACGAGTAATTTGTCCATCTACATCTGACTTGTTCTTGAAAATCCACTTTGTACCAATAACATTTACCCCTTTCAGACGATGAGTGAGATACCATACATCATTGCGTTCAAACTGCTTGAGCTCTTCTTGCATTGCCGCAATCCAATATTCATCAAGTAGTTTTTCCTTGTAGTTCTTTGGCTCAATTAGTGAGATGAAACATTGTAGTTCTGCTAATTCTCTGTAGTTAACTCTAGGAATCGATTGGGTTCTTCTTGAGATAGGTTCTGGTACCTACTATGTTGGAACATGCATACTTGGTGTGGGGGAGGATGTTCCAACATACTCTTCTTCATCATATTCCGACTGGTCTACTGTTTGATTAGAAGTTCCAACATAGTCCGCCTGCTCAGGTGAATTATCCTGTGTTGGAACATGCTCCGCATTAGGTTCATCTTTTTTTCCATTCGAACCCTGTTTGTCATCATAATCATCCATAACTACATTTATAGACTCCATGAGAGAGTGTGTTCGTAGATTGTAAACACGATAAGCACGGATATTCACAGAATACCCCATAAATATTCCAACATCACTATGATTATCAAACATAGCCAATGGATCTCTATCTTTGAGAATGTAACACTTGCTTTCAAACACATGAAAGTGAGATACGCTTGGCTTCCTGGCTTTCCAAATCTCGTATGATGTTTTGCTAGTAAAAGGCCATAGATACACACGATTTATAGTATAACAACCTATATTGACAGTTTTTGCCCACCATTTTTTGTGTATTCCTTTTTTCTGCAAGCATGACTCGTTCCATATCCTGGAGTGTTCTATTCTTCCTTTCTACATGTAGTTCTATTGTGGAGTAATTGGGGCAGAGAACTCATGTTGAATACCAAGTTCATCACAGAAATCACTGAATTGAGAATTTTCAAATTCTCTACCATGACAACTTCTGATTCTGACAATCTTTCCTACTGGACTTCATTTGTTTGTCTGCAATTTTATTACCAAACTTCTAAACACATCCATAATATCATATATATTTTAAAGAAAAGTCACCCAAGTGTATCTAGAGAAATCATCAACACATACAAAAATGTACTTCTTACCACTCACACTTTGTGTTAACTGGACCCATTAAATCCATATGAAGTAATTCAAGATTTGTTGAGGTAGTAATATACTGTACTAAAGAGTGAGGAGACCGAATCTGTTTACCTTGTAGACATGGTCCCCATACAATTCCACCTTTGGTCGTAAGTGTGGGCATACCTCATACTGCTTTTGAATTGGCAATTTTCACCAAGGTTTTGTAGTTGATATGACCAAGCTTCCTATGCCATAGAGTGCCTTCATCTTGCTTTGAACTCAGACATCGCAATTCTTGCTCCAAGAGATAACAGTTTCCTGATGATCGAATACCATAAAGTACTTTATCTTTGCCATGTCTCACAACACATTTGTCTTTCTGAAACTCAACTGTCATATTGTCATCACCCAATTGACTGATGCTCAACAAATTTTCCTTTAAATATTCAACAAGCAATACACTAGTGAACACAGGAAATCCTTCAATGTGAATTTCACCTTTGGCAATAACACGACTCCTCTTCCCATCTCCAAAAGTAACAAAATCACCATCACATGGTTTATTTTTTGTCAAAAACTCCTGAGTTCCAGTCATGTGTCGAGAGCATCCATTATCAAAGTACCACGAGTCTCTAGAATGTGCAATAAGAGAAGTATGAGCAAAAAGGCAAGTAATAATGCGTTTAGGAACCCATACCTTTCGAACCATCTTTGATCGTTGAGTATAGTCTATGTTGGAACATGCAGACAGTCGTTGTACATTCATTATATCTCTGAGTAATCTGAGACATTGTTCATCAGTATGACTTTGAAACATGCAATAGCTATAGATGAGAGGTTTTCGTGGACGGGTTTTAATCACTTTTCTCTTCATATCTTGAAATTCTTCCTTGAGATTCCCCATATTTCCTGATGGTTTATCATAGCCAATTCCTTGTCGATCTCCAAAGCATTTTCCCATAGTAAGAATGTCATCGAGCTTTGTTTTCCAATGTTTAATTTGGTGATTGTTGCTTCTGCCATCTCTGCTCTCTTAGTCACAGAAAGTAGTCTCAACTTCAGATTATCGATTTCATTCTTAAGCTTTTCAACCAGTACTAATAGTTCCTTTTCCGTCTCGTCCAATAGATTTTTCTCCAATTTTAGGGATTTCTTTGCATCAGCAACCTTCAACCACATGTCTTACATTTTTTCGTATGTAGTATAGATCTCTTCATCACTCACGTGTTAGTCTTCATCATCGCTGGAAATATCGTCAGAACTTATGTTGGAACATACAGACATATCTGTGTTGGAACATACGTCTACATCTTTCGTATCATCGTGAACTTTTGCTACAAATTCCACATAATTGCTAGTAAGTTCCTCTTCATCTTCTTCATCCTCACTCCACAAGATTACATACGACCTTCCTTGCTTCTTCCAGGTATTAGGACATTCATCCTGGATATGCCCAAAACCTTCACATTCTCTACATTGAATCCTCCCTGGTTGTTTTTCTTCACAACCTTGATTTCTAGAGAACTGTTTATTTCCTTTCTCCATGGGTATTCCACGATTATTTCCAAAGTTTTTTTCCACGAGACCTGTTTCCACCAGTTCTTTCTTGCAATTTCTTGTTCGCCACCTTTTTTCAGTATCCTTGAGAAATTCTTGGTGATGCGACTAATTTCTTCAATACCATCCTCACTATCTGATTCGTGGTTATCCCGTGATGAAGATACTTTAAAGGATAGCTCCTTTTGAGTTTTATTTGCAGGCTGTTCCATAGTCATCTCATGCGTCTGTAGTGATCCCATCAACTCATCCAAGGGCATTGTGGATACATCTCTAGCTTCTTCTATTGCTGCAACCTTCATTGCAAATCTCTTGGGCAGTGATCTCAAGGTCTTCTTCACCAACTTAGATTTCTTGTAGACTTTTCCCAGTTGATAAGGCATATTAGAGATGTCTCGGAGTTTCCCATTGAATGTGGCAATCATATTATCTTCCTCCATTTTCAATTCTTTGAACTTTGTAGCCAATATCTATAGTTTGGATTCACGTACACGACTGGTTCCTTCATTTACAGTCTGCAAAATATCCCATACTTTCTTAGCCCGATGACATGTAAAGATGAGTCTAAACTGATTTTCATCCACTGTTATAAAGATAGCGTTCAATGCTTTTGAATTTGTGAGTGAAGCCTTCAACCAAGATAATTTATCCTTGAGCTTTTGTTTCCTTAAACTTGACCCTCCATCTTTCTCCTTCGAGCTTGATTCTTCATATTCAATCGGGTGAGTCCATTTGGTTTCAACAAAGTGTCATGCAAGTTCATCCAGTGAATTTATAAAGACTCTTATGCGTGCCTTCCAGTAGTTGTAGTTTGTTCCTTCCAGCAGAGGTGGCCGAGACACAGAAGCTCCTTTCTTGGTCGCCATGGTAAAACCGGATTACACTTTCCTTGACACAACCAAGGTAAAAAGTGACCAAGCTCTGATACCATTATTAGATCTGTGTACCAACATATACTATCTAACCAATTATGTAAAGAAAAATAACACATGAGTACACACAACTTGGTTACGCAGTTCGGTGAAATCCGCCTATATCTGCGGGGTCTGGCCCAGTTCAGAATAAATCCACTAATCAGAAAGATACAGTACAAAGTACACCATACAATTATACTTATCTTTTCAAATTACAACGTATGGATTTTGCAAGCTCCCCTTGCTACTGATCCGCCTTGATCAGACTCTCTCTGACCTCAATACTCATCTACGTTGGATCTCCTTCTCCCTAGGAATTAACATATATGACTCTGAACTTGATCAACAGGTCACGTATGTTAGAACATATGGATGGTGGCTCTTGCAAAGCTCTCGGAAAGATATAAATCTGATGTGCAGATTTTTCAATTAAATTCGTTAGAGTTGCAACTGTGATGTCCATCAATATATAGTCCCCTATGCAGATCGGAACTCTCCAAGATTTTCTCCATAATATTCCTATTCCATATCTGCTTCTGAAACATATCCAAATCCCATAAACAAAGAGATTTTCCTTATATCAAATATCCCATAATATTTCTATAAATACAATTCCACAATTGTAAGGATTTTCCATAAATCCATTATGCTTCATCACGTCTGAATCAATATTGCATAAACTCCAAGTTTCCATAAACCAATATCACGCAATATTCTATCAATCAAATCCTTATTATTCCGTATGTTCCAACATGGAACGTTTTTCTTTTTCAACATTAGTTCACAAATGCCAACTTAATAATCAATGAAATCCACATGACTTTACACTAAATATCCACTCTACCTACACAGTTCTGATCACACAAACCTTGTGCTGGTCACTGAAGTCCTTGATGAGTATAACTGCCACACTTGGAGCAGATCTATGATCTTTACTTGGAGGCTAGGGATAAGCTCGGTTTCTTAATAAATAAGATCAAGGAACTTGATCTGGATACTCCACAATTCAAGAAATGAAATAAGCTCAACTCTACTCTTGTCTCGTGGTTGCTGAATTCTCCGTCAAGAGGCTTCATTTTCTCAACTAATGAAACTTATTGACTGCCAAACTCTATCATTAAAACCTTCTTGAAACTTATATTGATGATGATCAGTCCCCTTTACTTTCTGAACCTGATCAATTCAGAAAACTTATTGGGAGATTGCTATATCTGAACTTCACAAG
Organism: Rubia tinctorum; assembly: GCA_032355605.1. Lineage (NCBI taxonomy): Eukaryota > Viridiplantae > Streptophyta > Magnoliopsida > Gentianales > Rubiaceae > Rubia > Rubia tinctorum. The sequence goes on along the minus strand of JAULKM010126947.1, from coordinate 1,847 downwards.
GCACGATCTTAATTCTTACATATGCAGTCCATCAGTTCAACCAGTTTACGCAAAGGCCAACATTGCATCACTGGAATGGAGCTTTGCATATTCTCATATATCTCCGATCATGTCCTAAGAAAGGTTTGCATTATGCTCACAACTCACCTCTCCAACTCACAGCCTATTGCAATGCAGACCGGAGCAAATGTACTACAACCAGGATGGTATCTGTGTGTTCTTGGGTCGAAGTCCAAGAAGTAGACTACTGTGTCTAAATCATCAGGGGAATCTGAGTATAGAAGCTTGTTTTCTATAGATTCTGAGATGAAATGGATTAGCTATCTGCTGCGGGATCTTCAAGTTGCAGTCACACTTCCTATTCCTCTCTTCTATACGTGACAACTAAGCTGCTATCCATCTCACTCAGAAACCAATTTTCCCCGAACATACAAACCATTTGGAGACTGACTAACACTATGTCAGAGATTTCTATAAGGCTGGCTTTCTCACACATATAGGTTGGCATGAATGTTCGTGTAAAAAGGTGATAAGAATCTTATGGTTGGACGAAAGAAATAAGAAAATCCAAAAAGAGATGTTAGAGAAATAACATAGCCTTCTTGAGAGCGGGTAAAATAATTAAAAACAATTAAATTACACTTCACAGGTTGTCTAAATTGAATAATCGAACACCTACACTAATAATATGATACAAGCCTTATATAGACATCGACGACAGGATTGTTTTGTCATTCTCAGAAGCACAAAATTGGGGATATATCGGTCTTACAACAATAACAGAGTTGCATTCGATACAATAAATGCCAATACTAATCCACTAGTACGAATCACAGTAGCGTCTGCTGTTTCTAACTACTGGAAACAAGCACTGTTAGGTGGAAGGGTAATCTTTAACAATCTTGGCCAATCCCCGAAAATTGTAAGCTCGAACATCCTCATCGTTGATCTAGAAATACATATTGAATGCATAAGACGCATTATCCGCTGCAGATTTCAGGTTATTGCAAGATCCTCCATAGCCAAGGCTGGTGCAATCAGGAGATACTTTTGAGTACCTGTACTTTTGGTTGCTGCTTACGCCTGGGAAAAACTTATTTTTTCCCTGGTCATGTTTATGTTTTTTGTATTTGTGTGTACATCTTTCGTGTGTTTTCTGTCTTCTGTGTCCGTGTGTACATCTTTCACTCACATGTACCATGCATGCATACGTATATATATAGAGAGCAAATTTCATTAAATGATGCAGTTTTTCATCATTCTACGAAAAGTCACGTAGTAAATATTCTGAAACAATACATTTTTATCCTTCTTAATTCATCCCCATCCTTTCAATTAAGGATTTAGACACTACATACCATCACCATCAGAATTATAACAAATTCTGAAATGATATATTTTTCCACACTCCAAGACAAGCCATATTAGTCATCACCAACACAATTAAGTCTTATCCTATTAACTGTAAACTCGTAGATAGTTTATACAAGTGTGCATTCCACACCACCAAACTTGTTTTAACGTCTCGATTTCACAACTACTCGAATCAAATTATACTTAAATAGTTTTGTGTTTCATAAAACACCAACAATCTTCCCCCATTTAATTATTATCCTTAATTCGGAAAATCCAACAACCAAACCAAACAAGCGCATAAATGAAAATGTCTTGAAAATTGAATTTTCACCTTAGTAAATTACACATTCCAAATATTCGAGAATCAGGGTGACTCTAAAGATTGAACCCTTCAACCCATTTGAACACTTGAAAATAATCCACACACAAGTTCAAATACAACTCAAAAGCTTATAACTGACACTATACAAGCCATGTGTCCCTATCCATTC
>JAULKM010126931.1:0-20038 GCA_032355605.1 Rubia tinctorum | reverse complement strand
TAAAGTTATTGATGGTCAAACATGGTCTGAGAAAGTTGACCAAAAAATAGGCCAATAATCCTGGGACGGAGGTAGTAGTCTCGTAACACTTGTTGCACAGCAACTAGTAGAACGTCCTGTTAGTCGTTCTGGAGAGTGAAAAAGATTCTGTGTCCCTGATTAAATTACCTAGAATCTTTTTCACGCTCCTCAAGAAACTTATCTTACCGTTAATATATTTAACTACGTATAATAACGGCAAACAAAAAATTACTTTTCACATACGACGGTCAAAGTTGAATTGTAAATAGTGACATAAAGTAAAATGTACAGTTTAACCTGGAACAGAGGGAGTAACAATAATTCAAAACAAGTATTCCCATAACAACCAATTCTATACACTTTTCTTTTAAGTGCGTCCCAACAAAATCTATTCACTTTTCAATTCGAAAATTTTAATAAATCAAGACATATTTTACCCCCAAATGTTAAAAAATTTACACCACTAAATCCACAAACTCCTTCCCACTTGGATAGCATTCCAACAATTGAACTATTCCCCTCCTCAGCTTTTATATATTTTCTGAAATTGTTTCTCTCCTCGGCAACTTATCAAAAAACAAGAAATTCAACTCAGATTCAAACCCTTTTTCCTCATTTTTTTTCCACATGCATCATATGCACAAAATCCATTTTCTCCACATTTCACAAACCAAATCTGATTTTCTCATATCATCAATTCACACTCAAACACATAATGGATACCCTCGGCATGGGCCATAGCGACCTCAAGAAGTCCAAAGTACAAGTAGGACGGTGAGAAAAAACATGAGGGCTGTATTAGCAAAAGGGAAGGAATTTCTATTAACTGAGATTTTGCAAATTTTCAATTTGGTTTTTTAACAGTTTGGGGTTTCCTTTATCCAAGTTCAGATCAATTTAAGACAACATCAACTGAATTTCTCTCGTTTTGCAAATTTCATCAGTTGAATTTCTATAATTTGAGATTTTCAAACTAACTAGTTTTGTTTCCAATTGAGTGCTATTCTAATTGTAAATTTTAGAATAACAGTAGAGACTTTTCATAGTCTCTAATTATTCTTGAGCGAATTGGTCCGATTCTTAAAATTATTCTCTAAGCAAATTAGTTCAGATCAATAAGGGACGAAGGGAGTCTTCAGATATCCTCTCCCAAAAAGTAATTATCATAACCTTATCACAGCTTAGGTAAAAAACAGCTTAGGTAAAAAATTTAGTGCTGTTATTTAACTCCAAACTCGTAAGATTTCGAGAGCAGAAGCTGATGACAACACATAATCTATGAGTTTTTTCAGACCCTAAAACCCAGGTTTTGAAAGGGCAAGGGTATAGTTAAACTCAGGTTGAGATAATTACTAAAGTGACCTGCTGGGATAGGAACTACACTTATTAAAGTGACATTGAGATGGGAAGTGTCAGCCATAATCATTGAAGCGCAGCTCCACTGATATATGCATGGAGAAGGCTCAAGCAGAATGGATAGGAATTGCTTTGCGCACAAATAAAATCCTGAAAATTATTGTTAACAAAATCCCAAGAAGAACTATGTGCGGGAACAGATCGAGTATAAAAATCCTAATGATTCATTCCTCCCTACATATTTCTCCCCCAGCAAATTGAATAAAATCCTGAAAATTATGAATCCCCAAGCAGCAGAGTAGTGGATCCACTACACCTCGTTAACATGGATTATGAGGTCATACGCATCCATGAGAATACTAAAACTTCTTCGTTGAAAGTAAAAAAAAAAAGAGGGTCTCAGATAAATCCCTCAATATGAAGTTGCATCATGTAGTGTATTTCTACACTTCAAATACTATCCAGCACATTTTTTATCCTCACTGACTTCCAAAAACTTTACTACAAAATTAACAGGGAAATTTTTCCAAAGAATAAGGCTCAGATGTTATGTAGCAGCTCTATCAATCAAGAATTTTCTGAAGCAGAACTGGCATTAAAGCTGAAGTTTCATCATCACCGCCTATAAAAGCCAAAGCTATCAAAATCCAGTTTAATGTTGGCTCATATCAAGAAATTCAATCAATAATACATTTTGCATCACAGAATGCTCTCAGAAGCGCGGATAAATCCATTTAAATCACAGCCAACAAAACCGATTTTCATAATAAAAACACAGATCTAATTCTAACACATAAGGGATAAATTTAGCGGTGTTCTTAGAAGTAAAATAACAAACTGAATCCACCCCACGTGTACACCGCAGAGACAAACTGTATGCCTTCTTGACTAGCCCTTTTTCCTACGTGACACAAGAAAGAGAGCTTAAGGTGTTCGAGGCAAACCAATATTCAGAATCGAAAGAAGATGTCGCCGCTGCTTTGACACAGTTAGACCGTGAAAAAATGTACAATAGGCCAAACTGCAACACTGAACGGCAGGATTATAGCACGAGCTTTGGGGCAATCTTCTTCATAGGATGATTCAGAGCAGCCCGGGAGGCTACGTGCAGTTCTACCAAACAAAAACCTAAATTGGGATGAAAATTTACTTGTGCTTGTGTGCGGCGGCCGATGTTAAGTCAGATCCGAGTACGGGGTGTCTTTATAGAATGGAAGGAGCCCTAAAACCCTAGCGTTGTGAGTTTGGGCCTTTGGGCTTTTTTTTTTTTTTTCTGTAACAATCACAGTATCCCACCATGGTGTTCACATTTTTGTTCAAATTGATTACCTATTTAATTTTGTTTACCTATTTTGTTATATAAAAATTGATCTTTTCTTTTTTTTACTTTATAGGGAACCATTGTTGACTTTTTCATCCAAATTTATATTTATTTTTCTTTTAATCAAAACCGTCAGTGACGGAATGTTCGTGAATCCAATCATATATTAATTTGAATGACTTAAAGGTCTTACACATCTTAATACGGGATAGTATCAATTATAAATGTAGTGAACATAAAATTCAAAATTAAAAGGTGGATTGCTGAAACAAAGCATTCATCCTCTACTTTGAAACCATTCAGCAAACTCGATCTAAATTTACCTAATGCGGAGGAAAGTCTTCTGAGCTATGACAAGCCTCAAAATTGGCATGGTGAGCTCTACCCCTCCGAACACCCGCAAGAATCCCTCATAGGGGTCCCCGAGAAAGAAGCTCTGACGCCATAGTCAGTGTGGAAGTCTCTTTTGAATATAGTGTGTGTCTAGTCATCTCCTTTTATCTGGTGTTTTGTGTTTTTATTTATATAACTTGATCGTGCGATCGTGGCTCGCGCCATGTGTTCCTGACCTGAACCCCGCGGGGTCGTTAACTACCTCGCGGGATATAAATTAACTCGCTGAGTGCTAAGTGATAAAAAAATAGATAGATTTGTTTGTTGCTCCCGTTCTTACTACTAACCACTATAGTGTAGCTAGTGACAAGTCCATGGTCATCCACAGAGATACTAGAATCTGAGAGTTAACCACACACAACCCATAATCGGCGAGTGCGTCACTTTGATTGTGTGTCGGGAATAGCTAGTGCTTTAAACATATAATTGTGGGGTTTTCGTCTAACAACTAATGAGCATGCAAACGAAGAGAGTAAAAACTATAATTAACTAGTCTTGGGGATATTTGCGTAACATGGCCAATTGATGATTTTGATCCTAGATTCTATCACGTGTAAGACATATAAACTTATCTCATGCTTATGTCACTTAGTGTGGAGGTGGTCGGGAATTCCCAATATATGTCACACAAAGGTTCAGCTCCACTTAAGAGCCACCACATCACTTGCTTAATTAGGGAATGCGCTTCGATTGCTTTTTTGATACCGCAATTCTTTCCCATCAATCTCACTCCCAAATCTAACGAGCCCCAGCTTAGACTAACTCAGCTTTGCTTAGGTCGAAACTGTTAGATATGAGAGTGAGGATAATATGTCCCAGACACTCAACTATGGACACCAACCCTAGGCCTAGGGAGGCAAAGGATTTGCATCTCGTGATGGCTCTAGGGTTGACACGACCGTAGTCGCTAAAAAACAACCCTAGTCACTACAAACTACCATGCCTATACATCGAGATAAGCCAAAGGTTTCCCCTCGTTAAGGATAAATCTTGCGCCCCTAACATGCACTTTAATACACAACCAGTCAATTAGAGTTATAGTGTAATGATCGGGGTGATACTCTCGAGGTAGCATGAATGCACTCACCTCACCGGTACTCTTGAACCTACAATAGCCCTAATATAACACTCCCAAGATAGCAATTAAGCCCAGCACGAGAGTATACTACACGTGAATCTACGGATGCATCGTAGAACATACATGACTTACATCTTACAATAATGTGAAGAATAAATCAAGAACAACTATTCATAGAACATAAAGATAGGGAAATCTAAGAATCCCACAAAGTCAACATTAAGTCACGACTACAAATAATTTCCCAAGAAATAAACTACTCTAGAGACATTGAATCCAAAGCAATCATTGGATTCAATGTCATAGGCAAAACTAGGAAAAATAAATGAAGAGAGGAGATAACCTCACTCTCCCTACCTACTCTTAGATCTAGAAATAATGACCAAACTTAAACCCTAGTAGACCAATGATTGCTTATAAAAATAGTGTAATTGAGCCTTAGAAAAACACAAAAAGTTAAGAAACCCTAGCAGCCACATCAACATTGGTTGTGCAATAATGCACAGCCAGCGTTGCACGACCCGCGGAAAAGCACGCCGCCCGCTGACTGGAGGTCCTTCTCGAGCAAACTGAGCACATAGCCCGCAGTCTGGAGAGCTTGTCATGTCGTCTAATAGCATGGCCCATGCAAAAGCTCGTGGGCCGCGAACCGGAGTGTGTCCGAAGGTTTTTTGAGTGCACAACCAGTGCAAATGCTCGTGAGCCGCGGTATGGAGTCTTGTTCTTCACCTTCTAAGCGCTTGGGCCATGTGGAATTGTGTGTTTCATGCCTGGACTTAGTCTCCTCGACACTTGGCATGTCATGGGCGATGCAGATCTACACGGCCCATGCCAGTCTTCATTTCTTCTGAACTTGACTCCTTTTCCTCAGCACATCTATCTACTACCACGTGTTCGACTCTTGGCCTTCAGCTTACTACCATCCTTGTGAATGGAATTCTATAATCTGCTACCATTCTTGCAAATGGCATTCTAAATAGTCTGAAGTTCCTACAAGCAATCTACAAGTAAAAGCTCACAAAAAAATGAATCTAGACGCTCGTATGGACATAAAATCCATTAGATCTAAAGTAAGCTACAAAATGAGTGATTTAGATATGAAAACCACAAACGGTCATCTAAACCCCTTGTTACGTGAACTCACCTAAATCTAGCAATCTACCACACAAAAGATAACAAAAGAGATGTTAAATGCCTTAGAAAATACATGCATTTGACAGATCTAGACGCTCACAAAAATGGATCTAAATGCTAAAAAATGGATCTAGACGCTCGTAGGGACATGAAATCCATTAGATCTAAATCAAGCTACAAGATGAGGGATTCATATATGAAAACCACAAACGGTTATCTAAACTCCTTGTTATGTAATCTCATCTAAATCTAGCAATCTACCACACAAAAGATAACAAAAGATATGTCAAATGCCTTGGAAATACATGCATTTGACATCTCATCAAATTCTCCACACTTAAACCTTTTACTCGTCCTTGGGTAAGCAAGAACATACTAATATCTAAGCGTACAATAGCATGCAAAGATTTTCCCCAAAACACCCAACATTTTTATTCCTAGACTACCCTAACCCCAAAGACATAAAAATCTTTCACAATCTCATATCCCAAAAACTAAAGTAATCTAAACAACCAACATGCTATTTAAATGTGAGGTTCAATCATGTGAATGTGTAAAGCTAGCTTACTATACCAAATAAGCTACCAAAAGATAAGCTAAACCAAGAGAAGCTTAGAATTATTTTAATTTCTTTCATTTTCTCTCATTTTCTCTCATTTTGCCAAGGAGCTCTTTCGGATTTTCATCATAGCTTCCCATTTTTTTCTTTTTCAAAGCTCACCCTCAAATTTTTCCACACCATTTGGCCTCTCTTTTTAGCATTGGTTTTTCAACATACCCTGGTCTTTTCTCATTGTTGCCTAAGTCGTCCTTTCGAGTTTTCGACTTAGCCGAGTATATTTTTTCATTTTTGTGTAGCACAAAATGCCCCAAAGTAGGCTTCATACTACATGAATAATAAAGAAAAACAACACCCCAAATGTTCCAACATCCAAAAACTACAACAAAAAGGTGCCCTCATACCTATAAAAACAAGTTTCAAAAATGAAGAAACAAAAACAAGTTTTTAAAAAACAATGAGAGAAAAACAGGGAAAATAGTCATCATCCATCAAAATAAACAAGACAAGAAATGAAAGGTGAGAGCAAGAAGGATGCCACCCAAAGGAGTGTTCCAACTCCCTCCCTTACACTTAGTTGATGCATTGTCCCCAATGCATCTGACCAAGGTAGGAGAAAGGTTGGAATCACTCAATGTCGTCCGATACGCCTGGCTCTATGCCCCTACTCATGTTGACCATAATGAGGATGAATATCTCCAATGCCCGCAGCTCTCATCCGCTCCATGGTCTCTGTCATGCCCTGATAGAGGTGGCCCATATCAATCCTGAAATTATGTATCTGTTCACCCATCTGATAAAATTTGTATGTCGTCTCCGCCTTATGGTCATCGAATCTCTTAGTGAGTTGGGCCACATCTTTCCGGGTCCCAAAGATAGAATCTCCCAAAGACTGTATCCACTCAGGCTCATGCTATGGTGTCTGGCCTCATGGGTTATAAGATGAAATCGACCATCTGAGCCCCGACAAACTATGCTCCTGGAATGGGTTGTACTGTGGATGCTGCCAAGTTGGATAGTCGTGATGTGATGGAATGGAGATGCTATGCCTTGATGACTTGACAGATGGAGGCTTGAGGCTGCTGTATCTGGCATGTTCTCTGAATAAATTAGTGTGGTTAGATATGATGTGCCTGTGCGGCTGTGTCCCCCTCGACCCTCTAGAGCTCTATATGTGAGAGTGGTAAGACAGCTCCTCAATATGCGTAGGTCTTGTAGGAAAGCATGACTACATGTCATGATGCTAAAAAGCTGGTGCATGTGGATGTGGGTGAACCAGTTCCTCCTCTATGGGGACTCTCTCATCGTCGTCATCCTTGGCCTGCTCCCCGGGTTGCTTCACGCGAGCAGCGCCTACTGCTGCTCCCATACCATGGTCAGGCTCTATGATAAGGCTTTGAGGTGTGAACTTTGATCTGAACCTGGTCCACTTAGCTTGGGGAAGCCTCATGAAGTTGGCACCTTTGTAGCGCCAGTAGACATGTTTACCCTCTATCTGAATTATCGATGCCTCTACAAAGGTGCCTAAAGTGAGGGTGTATGTAGGATTGGGGTTTGCCCTCATGCCATCGTCCATCAGGAGGCCAAAATGGGTTATTCAGAGTGATATTATGCCCCCAACTGCTATCTTGCCCCCCATTTCCACGTGGATAATCGAAAAATTGGGTGATGAAGTACCCTACAACATCACGGCAGCCACGCCCAGTGTAGATAGAACATAACAGTTGGCAGTCGCCCTGGGTCGATGTGGTGGCTTCTCCATAGTCAAGTACCAATGTGGTCAACAACCTCACTATATACCTCGGCGCTGGATGCACTATGTCACTGTTCTTGCTACTCTTCTCCTACAACCGTCAGGAGATAGCGAACCAGAACAGTCCCACCACAAATCCTCAGCCATCCAAAGCACTATTAGGCACATTGTCCTTGTGCTTCCACCCGAAGCACGTGGCGATCTCCTGGTAGGTCATAGAGCATGACTGGTCCCCCAGATGAAAACTCACCACCTTATGGCCCTTCTTACTGGTCATTTTCTTGGTAGTGCAAAGGAACTCCAGAGTATACCTAGTGTATATAGGGACAAAGTTTTCCCCAAAGCCCTCTAGACCAATCCTCTTCAATAGGACCTTGACTGGTTTGTAGAGCTTGAGGTCGTTAAGAACCCCCTTGTCTACAAACCTTATCTTCATTATGGAGCGTCCCAGAAGATGATCCCATCGCTCCTAGTGGTTTTCATCGAGTGTCTACAATCCCATAAAAGGAACACTCGGGCCAGCTCTTTGTCTACGCATCTTAACATGCTAAAAATAGGAATACAACACAACCTAACAAAATAATCTCAGTCCGACTACTCTAACAGTCAACCACATGCTCCCAAAAATAGTTCAATTCTACAATTCACAACCACAATCCTAAACCCAGCACCCTAACATGCAATACATCAACCAAGTTCTAAAGAGAAGGTTCGACCATATACCTTGTCGGAGATCGGAGGTGAATTTTGGTGATTTGAGTCCCTTGGAGTGTGCGGAACTCCCCTTAGAGCAAAACCCAACAATCCCCAACGCTTGAATTGGAAGAATTCTTAAGTTGTTGGGAGAAAGAACTCGAAAGGGCCAGATGAAAATTTCTCAAATTCGGCAAATCTGGTTATTTTGGAACGACTTTTTAGCGGTGTTTGTGCAAATTTTGTGTAGGATTGTTTTGAGACAATTTTTTTTGAATTTGGATAAAAATTGAGGGAGATGTGGGTGATTTTGTGTCTGGGTAGGTTAAGGTCGCGAATAAGGGTTTTGGGTTCTGCTAAGAAAACGAGGCTTATATAAAGGCCCCGTGCCTATTGATTGGGCAATTCTGGGCGGCACGGGTGGCATTTATATGGCACGACCTATGCCATTTGAATGCCTCGTGCTAGACACAAAACATGAGGCTTGGTACGGCCCATGCCAGATCTCATTCCTCCATTTTTGTCTCAAACTTATCCTACAACCAAAACCAAGCATAATATTGTTCCAGCTCAAAAAATATTATGACTATGATTCCCTAAAATACCACCAATTTAACAAATAACATTCCCAAAAATCAAGATAACAAACAACCCACTTAAAAAATCATATAAGCACCGCTTCTTTATTTTCGTACTCACGACTTATTTTTCATGCATTTTCAAAGACTAAAACAAACTTACCGGTGGGTCCCCGAAATCAACATCAGCGACTCCACCCATAAACACATCCCTATGGACAGATCTCCACATAATATGAGGCTTACCTCTTACCTTTGGAGCCACATACCATACAAGTTCATCCTTCAAAATTGTCGACACTTTCTTGTTGACTTTGGGCATAGGAAGGGGTTTAGAAAGTTTAAACTCCTTAACCTGCTTCCTTCCCCTTTGAATGTTAGTGATTACATTGGGGGGGGGGGGGAATCTTAATAGCACAAGGAACACTAACATCATGCATATCAACAATAGCATCATCAACATTATCTTTCAAGGAGGTAAGAACATGTAAGGTCTCAATTAATGTTAGTTAGCAACTCATCACAATCACTACACATTCAAGATTCATCAAGTTGATCAAACTCATCATAAAGGCTTATACCATTGCATGTTAGAGAAGAAGAAGAAGCATGATTAGATTTATAGATTTCAAAATCGAACTTATCCATGTCATCCTCTGGGGTCAAGGTTCCTAGGTGGACATCTATGTTGGTCTTCTGGTCTTCCCAATAAAATTGGGGATGCATCTCCATCGTGCAACATGTCGAGGACATAGAAGTCCACCGGAAAAACAAGCCTGCCAACCCTAACCATCACATCCTTAACTAACCCCATATGACTAGCTTGGGATGATCGGTTAATTAGACTATCACCCTAGTCTCCCTAAGCTCTCCCAAATCAATATTTTCATACAAGCTATAAAGGATAACATTAATAAATTCTCTAAGATGAATCATAGCATCCTTAATTATCTTATCATCTAAATAGATAGGAATGCAAAACATGATGGGATCATCACATTTCTTAGGAAGGATTCTATGAGTTAATATGGCAATTCCCCCCATTGTCAAATTTCCTACCTTTTTTTATAGGCTTAGGCATTCTCCTAGTACATGCATTCTTTATAAAATTAGCATAAGATGGGATTTGATCAATTACATCTGAGAGTGGGATACTAACCTCACACCTCTTGAAGACTTGCCAAATTTGTTCCTCGTTGGATGCCATTTTTCCTTTCCCCTCAAAGCATTCAGGAATGGCAATGGAGGGTTGACTTCCTTCGCCTTAGTAATAAAGGGCTCTTGTGTGGGGTCCTCCTAATGAATATCTCTTCTTTTTCAAGTTGTTTTTCTCAACTAACTTGTCATTTTCTTGCAATGTCTCATTCTCGGGTTCTCTTACCTCTTTCCCACTCCTTAACTTCAAAGCGCTCACATTCCTTGGATTAACTTTGAGTTGGGAAGGTAGCTTACCAGAATCCCTTGCTTCAATCCGGCTAATCACGATGACCAATTACCCCACTTGAACCTCAAGGTTTTTTATGCTCGAGAATGCCCTCGTGCCCAACTCTTCAATGTCTCTCCTTGTGCATTCCGCGAACTTGTCATTTTTCTTAGTCATTTAATAAATTGCTTCCAAGATTTCTTCTCGATCCAACTTGTAGATATGGTTATTATTTTTGGAAGGCCTTTCACCCCTTGGGTAAGGTTGAGGTGGAACTCCCCCTCGGTTGTACCCTTGTTGTCATCATGCCACTAGAAATTTGGGTGGTCGTGATATTGGGGGCTGAAAGAGTTAGCGTAGGGGTCTTGGCGATTGCTTCCTCATTGGTTCCCGTGGGATCCTTGCTATTGCCCCCTTCCAAACTGCCTATTCCCTCCATTGTAGTCCAATGCCTTAACTTCCTCAAATTTATCCACTACTTATGGGCATATATCCTCCCGAGGGTCCAAAATACAAATCCCGCAGACCTTCACTTGGTGAGTCCTCCCTTTTATAAAATTATTCATCATTGACGCTAGGGTTTAGATTTGCTCTTCTAGCTTAGGGGAGTGAGTGGGTTCTTCCAATGTCTTAATTCTTGAACAGGTCCCGAATTAGCGCTTTCCATTCGCCATCTCCTTAAAAAAGGTCATCGCGTCCTTGGGGCTCTTGTTAGCAATCGATCCATTGCATGTGGCATTCACTATCTGCATGTCCTGATCACACAAACCCTCAAAGAAATTGTACACGAGATCTCCCTCTTTGAACGGATGATACGGGCAACTTGCCAACAACCTCTTGAAGCGTTCCCAATACTCATAAAGGGAATCATTGGGGAGCTGCGAGATAGTTGTTTCTTCAACTCGACGGGCTTTGAAGCAGGAAAATACTTCTCTAAGAACCGGCGCTTCATATATATCCAAGAATTTATACACCCTGGCGAGAGGTAGTACTACCAGTCATTTGCCGCGTTTCGAAGTGAGAACGAAAAGGATCGTAAGTTTTAGTCTTTCTTTGAGACTCTCGCCGGTTTCATGTTTGTACAAACCAAATGAAACTCGGACAGATGCTTGTTAGGGTCCTCGCCAACCATTCCATGTAATGTTGGAAGACACTGAATCATCCCACTCTTGAGCTCACATGTCACATTCTGCGGAAGAGGCGAGAAAATAATGCAGAGGGGTTGATTCTCCGAATTAGGAGCCATCAAATCCCTCAAAGTCCTATTTTATCTAACCATAGTCTCCATCTCTCTCTCTCTCTACTTCTAACTCACTTTTCAGCCCTTGTGAAATTTCCTCACTAACTCTTCCTCTTCTCCTTTGTCACCTACCTACATTTTTTTGGTAAGTAGTGTAAGGCTTCTTGGTTAGTGGTACGGGCGTGTGCCATAAAATAGAAGCCATACACTACCTGTCCACAAAGAAATACTAGCACAACAAGTTAGGATAAAACAAGAAAAGCTACCAAAGAGCTCTACACAATAATCAACAAAAAACTTCAAAAAAATAAAAAGAAAAAGAAAAGCACAAACTACTACTAACAATTAGTCATGTAAGCTAACAATAAAATTAAAGCTAGTATCCCCGGAAGCGGCTCCAAATTTTGACCCACACCCCACAGGGTCGTAAAACTGTGGGAGAATTAAACCGCGGAGTGCTGAGTGATCAAAGATATAAAAAAAATTTGTTCCCATGCTCACTACTAACCACTATAGAGTAGATAGTGGCAAGTTTGAGATCGTCTTATATACAACCCACAATCGGGTGTCACCCCGATTGTGTGTCAGGAATAGCTAGTGCTTTAAATATATGATTGGGGGGGGGTTAGTGGTTTACTAACAACTAATGAGCATGCAAACAAAGTGTGTAAAAACTATAATTAATTAGTCCTGGGGATATTTGTGTAACATGACCGATTGATGACTTTGATCTTAGATTCTATCATATGTAAGACTTATAAACCTATGTTATGCTTATGTCATATAGTGTGTAGGTGGCCATGAATTCCCAATATCTGTTACACAAAGGCTCGACTCCACTTAAGAACCACCACACAACCTCCATAATTAGGGAATGTGCTTCGATCACTTTTTCAACAACGCAATTCATTCCTCATCAATCTCACTCCCAATGATAACGTTCCCTCGCTTAAAGGAACTCATCCTTGCGTAGGTCGCAACCACTAGATATGAGGGTGATAACAATATGTTCCGGACACTCCACTATGGACACCAACCCTAGGCCTAGAGAGGCAAAGGAATTGGAATCTCGTGGTGACTCTAGGGTTGACACGACTCTAGTTGCTACAAAATAACCCTAGTCGCTGCAAACTATCATGCATATCTATTAGGTCAAGTCAAGGGTTCCCCTCGTTAAGGATCAATCTAGCACCCCCAATATGCACTTTACTACAAAACTAGCCAATAAGAGGTAGAGTATAATGATTGAGACGGTACTCTCGGGATAGCATGAATACAATCACCTCCCCGGTACTCTCAAACCTATAATAGCCCAAATATAACACTCACAAGATAGCAATTAAGCCTAGCACTATAGTATAATACACATGAATCCACAAATGCATCATAATATATATATATATATGGCATACATCTTACAAGAATATAAAGCATGAATCAAGCACAACTATTCATAAAACATAAGGATAAGGAAATCTAAGAATCTCACAAAGTCAACATCAAGTCGTGAATGCAAATAATTCCCCAAGAAAAAAACTACTCTAAAGACATTGAATCTAAAGCAATCATTGGATTTAATGCCATAGACAAAGCTAGGAAAAATAAATGAAGAGAGGATATAGCCTCTTTTTTCCATCTAAGTGTGTGGCCCGTGTAAAATATAGTGGGTTGGAGTGTGTCTAAAGGGATTTTCTGAGTGCACTGCCCATCACAGGCCATGGTCTTGAGTCTTGTTTTTCACCTTCTGAGTGCACGGGCTGTGTGGAATTGCACGGCCCGCAACTTGACTTAGTCACCTTGGCACTTGGCATGGAATGTGTCGTGCAGATATACACGGGTCGTGCCAGTCTTCATTTCCTCCTGAATTAACTTCTTTTCTTTGGCGCATCCATCTACTGCCAAGTGTTTGACTCATGACCTAAGTCTACTATCTTCCTTGTGAATGACCTTCTTAACACTCTGAAGTGCCTGCGAGCAATCTACAAGTAAAAGTTCACAAAAACTGTTCTAGACGCTCGTAGGGACATAAAATCCATTAGATCTAAAGTAAGCTACAAAATGAGGGATTTAGTTATGAAAACCAAAAAAACGGTCATCTAAAACCCTTGTAATGTAAACTCACCTAAATCTAGCAATCTACCATACAAAAGATAACAAAAAATATGTTAAATGCTTGAGTAAATACATGGATTTGACGTCTCATCATTTCCCTTCTTCAAGATAGTGGCCTAGGAGAGGGTGTCATGATAAGAGGTACTTCTGCACCTTTTTCAGGACTAGCTATTTGTTAGCGTGGTGGACTTGATTAGATTCTGAGTGGTTAGTGGGTTGGTTGTAGCGGGTTGGTTCTTATGCTAGAGTGTCGCAGGCTGAGTATTTACAATAGCCCCCCAGCCACGAAGTTATGAATAGTGCAAGTAGGTTTTTTAGTGAACTGGAAAATGTATTTTTTATATTTTGATTTGGATTATATCCTTCACGAGATGTCCTAAAAATCTCTGTGCTTGTTGTAAGTATTTTAATTTTTAAAGTAATATTTTGGTTTGCATAATTTACATTATCTAATGCTTATCACATTTTGTGAGTTTTGACAGTATCTTCGGATGAGATTGCCAAACTAGGGATCGGGATGAAGGATGACATAGATCCTTCTCATATGGTGGCAAGACTTTTGGGCACTGAAGGGAACAAATGTGAAAGGGGAGTTCCGACTTGCAGCAGTTAAAGTTGGGAAAGAAGATGGGCTACACAGTTAATGGAATCATCAAGGAGGAGTTCCTTCGTGAATTCGTTTGACTGGTTCGTGGGGTGGAACAGATGCACTGGAAAAGTGTGACGACCACTACTAGCTAGCGTGTCTGCTCTATTTGATGAGGAAGATGGTAACCCATCATGGAGTACTTAGGGTATGAAGGTGGTGCAGTAGGATAATGGGAAATCATACTTGCCTTAGCTCCCATCTCACTTAGACCATCTCCAATGGTAAACTACAATATCTTGTAGTTTGTCTTGTCATGCCACTTTTCAAGCAGGTGAGTTAGCAAGCTACACACTTCTCCAATGGTTAGTAATTAAGCTACACACTTCTCTTTAAAGCTTGATAGGTCCCACATAATTAAGTCTTAGAATTATTTTTAACATAATTATATCATAGTAATTAATTTAAACTAGTAAGAAAGTGATTTTATTTGAGTTTACAACACTTTACATTAATGACATCTGACATCAAGCGGTATGCTTTGTTGAGCGGTATCACTTGACAAGCAGCATATGTGGCGTCTGCAATAATGGTGAGAGACCTTGCTACAAATTTTAAAATATTACAAGCAGGTCCAATAGTAACACCATTAGAGATGCTCTTATAAATTTAGTGATCTTCAAAGGGTCTATTCGTCCCTTCAAAGTTCGCATTGAGAAATATCGACAGAGAAACTTTCCTTGGGTCGATATGGCTTTACCAAACCATTGCTTCTAGAAGCTCAAGTAACTACATGTATATATAATAGGTTTGCAGATAACCATGTGTAATTCTTCCTACGAGAAGCTTCTCTTTCATTTAAGCAAGAAATTCTATTGCAATACTCCCTCCGTCCCACATCAAATTGCAAGGAATCTTCTTCACACTTATCAAGAAACATGTTTGACCGTTAATATGTTTAACTATGTATAATAACAACAAATAAAAATTTAATTTTTAGAAACTAACTGTTACGACGAATCCAACCATATAACATATGATAATATTATTGTTTATATATCTATTTAAATATATGGTCAAAGTTAGACAATGAATAGTGACATAAAGTGAAGTGTGCAGTTTGAGTTGGGACAGAGGGAGTACTTAGCTTTTGTATAAATCTAATATTTGAATTAATAAAGTATTTATTGAATATGCTAATGTAATTTCGCTTTCATTAAATTTGCTAAGGTTATCTTCCTTAGGTGCAAGCTGGTAATTCGGTTGTTATTCCTAAAACATTTCTTGGTCAACAAAATTTTCTGAGGCTATGGCATGAATTTGACCTGCTATTTAAGTGATCTTAATTGGGGCTTGAAATGGATCGTGTAAACTGTGACCCTCTAACTGTTGATACTTCATTGTGTTATTCCCATAGGCATATTTTATTGTTCGTGTGTATATTATGCAAATCAAAATTTTAGCTACTATTACTTAAGTAGCTCATGTAGCTCTTTGATTTAAACCTATGATTAGAGTATAGTTTTTTTAGGCCTACTAACTTAGTCATTAACCAACTCAATCTCGATTCGGTTCATATAACTTGTAGCTAAGTGACCTATATAATCTTGGCCTATGTATGGATTTCCTTTTCTCGTTGTGGAGGTATCATGCATTTACTTTTCATAAAGAACGAATAGTAATACATTAACGTAGCTTTGTTGCGGGTCATCCTTAGTGGGAACAATTTATTGTGTGTACATATCATAGTTGAGAGTTTTTCCGGAGCAGTTGTGTTAGTTTTCCACTTACTCGCTCCCTGAGTGTGGGATCTGTCTGTTTTCTCCATGCATATACTATGTGGGTAACAGCTTCAACGTTGGCCCCGACTTTTCCCATGAACTATTAAAATACTAAAGGAAAATTTTGATTCCCCACAAACACCACCACTTATTTTGGAAGTTCCTTCCAAGTAATGATAGTGCATGAAATCAGCTCACAACGAGTCTTATCCTCTATGATTACCTGCAAATGTTTTCGGGGAGGAAGCTCTGATGATCAAATCAGTATCGCCTGATTATTTGTACCTTTCATAATTAAAACATCTTCTACCTTTTTCGGTGTTTCATACCCTTTTTTGGAGATCTTTGATCATGTGATCATGGTTGATTTTCACACTTCTTTCTTTGGATCGTGGTCCAGTAAAAATGTGGCAAGTGTTATTCTTCGCTATTTTCGTGGTTTTTCCAGTTAGTGTCACTACTCTATTTCAAGTCTTTGTTGATTCGGCCAACCGTTATGATTCAGCGAAGTGGTAGTTAAGAAGGCTCATTTTTTACTAAGTTGGACCGAGTAGGCCATATATATACCACTTATATACAAAATACTATCCATGTTTACAAAAGCTAGATTTTTTAGCAACAAAATACATAATCACCAAATGAAGATGAAAATGTTAACCACGCATGGCTATGTGAATATGGATGCCACTTACTTATTTTGTGCTCTTGTGATTTACTCTATTAAATATTCTAAACTCCAATTGCATTTATACCTTATAAATACTTTAAACATGTCTTCACCAAGGATTCATCCAACTCTTGGTCCATAGGTAACATAGCAAGGATCCTTTCTCATGTGTGGTACTTTGTACCTGTTTGAACCTCACACTTTCATTATCTCAGTCATGCACCCTTGTAGTGTAAGGAAGATCTTGTTTAGGTTCTTTGCATGTAGTTATGTGAATGCATTTTCAGTTGCTTCATGAGTCCATCTACTGTAAATGATGTTGTTTTGTGCTGCAGGGATTGTATAGACTTGGAAATTTCTAGGCCGAGTACCTTTAAATATGGGGAGTTTGGGGGTTGAAGTTCTAGTCGCGTTTTAAAACCATTTGAATTAGTTGCTACCTTCCATTCCAAAAATCATCATGAAAACTGTGAGGCCTAGCTTGGTATTGTTAGTTGATGTTTGTACTTTCCATTAGCGACTATTTTTGCTTAATTTTTTGGACTACCTTCTCTAGCATGTGCCATTTTGTCACCTCTGTTTTATCTGAAACTGTAACTAGTGTGTCCACTGTTTTTTCTTCTTCTTTTTGCTGGCTCTTTATCAGCAATTTGTCATATCCCAATTTCACTATAGAAAATTACACCCGTTCCATACTAACTGCACATAAAAATATGACTTTAGTAATATATTTTTTATTTGTACTGTACGGTGGTTCCATTTCCTCGAGTAATAGATAACATTTTTCAACAAATCGAGTTAGGAAAAATCAATTTTCATTTATATGAATCACATATGTATATCTTCAAACTTGTTTTGGTAGTCAACATGTCATGTTGTAGATGATGGATGCAATATTGCAACCTCTTCAATTGGTTGGCAGATGAGATTTGTGGCTGAATGAATATGTAGTTGTTTTCCTTGTATCCACCTTCCCAATGTGCTTTTGCTTACGTTCATTGCAATTACAAATGACCTTTGAGTAGTTATTATTATAGTGGAACTGAAAGTACCATAACTTCATCGGTATTAATGTATGACTACCATTTCTTCCTTTTCACCTTTTTGTTTAGCTTAAGTTGCATGCCTAACCGCTTCTGGTTTCTTTGCGGGGTAGCTAATCTAGTGGCTGTTCTCAGTAAAACGTTCCACTAGACGGTAGTTTCGCGATGCTTGTTGTATGACATCTTCCCCCACGTTCTGCAGCAAAAAAAACTCAGATGGCTGCACTCAACCTCACACAACTAGTGCATCATAGGGTACAATTTAGTTGTGATGTTTGAAGAATAAACACCTCAATTTAGTTGTGATGTTTGAAGAATAAACACCTTCCATTTTCGATGCTGCATGTTGTACTATTTTCAATAGTGTAGACTTGATTGGTTATTTGTGGAACCAAGTCCAATTCTTTGATTACTTATACAAAAAATACTTTTCTAGATGATTGTATTTATTATCAAATATAAATAGTGTGGTCCATGTTTTTTTTTCTCTTAAATATAATTTTATGAGAATTTTGTCCTTTTTAAGGGCCCAATTAATTTTCTTTTTTTAAAACTCAAATGATTTCCCCAAAAAATCAGATGACAAAACCCATGTGCACAATTTTTAGGAGGGAATGATTAACCCCTATAATGAGAGTTAAGTTTACAATTTTTACTTTAGAAAGAAAAAAAGGCTGTCCATCATTTCATTAATAACCCTATCACTCCGGTCACCAAAAACTAACCCCTTGAAATTCAAGTGTCAGTGGTTTAGGGTTTAGTGGACTACCTTCTCCAGCATGTACCATTTTGTCCCCTCTTTGTTTATCTGAAACTGTAAGCCCACTACTTTATTTTTATTTTTTTTCTTTTTGCGGCAATTTGTCATATCCCAATTTTACCATAGAAAATTACACCTTGCTCCCTACTAATTGCACATAAAAATATGACTTTAGCAATGTGTCTTTTATTTGTACTGTATGGTGGCTCCATTTCCTCGAGTAGTAAATATTTTTCAACAAATCAAGGAAAACCCCATTTTCATCTATATGAACCACATATGTATATCTTTAAAATGTGTTTTAGTAGTCATCATGTTATGTTGTAGATGATGGATGCAAAATTGCAGCCTCTTTAATTGGTTGGCACCTGAGATTTGTGGCTGAATGAGTACGCAGTTGTTTTTCGTGTACCCACCTTGCCAATGTGTATTTGCTTACGTTCATTGCAATTACAATGACCTTTGAGTAGTTCTCTATTGTAGTAAAACTGAAAGTATTATATTTTCGTCAATATTGATGTTAGACCACCTTTTCTTCCCTTTCACCTTTGTGGTTAAGTTGCATTCCTAACCGCTACTGGTTTTTTTTGCAAGGCAGCCAGTCTAGTGACTGTTCTCGGTAAAATATTCCATCGGACGACAGTTTAGCGATGCTTGTTGTATGACATCTTTCACCCCTCATTCTGCAACAAAAAAACTCAGTTGGCTGCTATCAACCTCACTCAACTGGTGCATCGTAGGATACGGTTGAGTTGTGATGTTGGAAGCATAAGCACCTTCCATTTTCAATGCTGCATGTATTATTTTCAACAAAGCAGACTTGGTTGGTTCTTTGTGGAACCAAGTCCAATTCTTTGAAAACTGATGCAAAAATCCTTCTCTAGATGATTGTATTTATTGGCAAATGTAATTAGTGTGGTCCATGTTTTTTTAAATTTCTTAAATATAATTTAATGATAATTTTGTCCTTATTTTAAGGGTCCAGTTAATTTTCTTTTGATAAAACTCAAATTATTTCCCTAAAAAATTAGAATACGGAACCCATGTGCAGATTTTTAAGGAAGGAATGATTAACCCTAAGATGAGGGCTAAGTTTACAATTTTTACTTTACCAAAAAATAAAAGTGCATCATTACATCAACAAACCAATCACTTCAGTTACCAAAACCTAATCCCATCAAATTCATGTGTCATCGGTAAGGGAGACAATGTTAGTGGACAGAGAAGGTACGAAAAAAGAACTCTCTTACTGCAAGGTTGCATAGCATAATAAGCTCTAAGCACCATGTAACCTGTAATCAGAAAGGACGAAAACTAGAGAGAAGGCAACCAATGCGAACAGCAAAGTCGCCTCTAACCACTCCCGCTTGGTTTTACATACACATCCGACTTCGGAACACGCTAATATATCCCACCAGAACCGCTTTCACTGCTGATAATCCAACCCCCCAGCTGAAACAAGCTTCGATTTTCAGAGATCCTTGTGGTGGCAATGTCATCAAGATTAGGCCTATCCAGGTGCAACTGCTTGCAGCCGAAC
>JAULKM010126923.1:0-20038 GCA_032355605.1 Rubia tinctorum | reverse complement strand
AGGAGAGTAAGGAACAATTGATAGATTTTGGGCTTTTCTTTGGTTAGTTTTCCAAGACCTCAGTTTAGGAATATGTAAATCATCAAAAGAGTAAAAGGATACGTTTGGCTTTTCGAGCCCCCTGAAGGTATCAGTGGTTACCTCCCTGAAAGGTGGTTTGGATGATGGCATTGCCTTTGGAGATGGTGAATTGGATTTTTGGCACCTTAGCACCTGGAGTAATGCACTGTCAATCATGATCTCGTTCTTCTGTTGCACCGTCAATCCGGAGCCCTGTGAATCCTCCCTTTGTACCAATTCTGTGATTTGTCTATTGGCCTCCCTAGCATTCTTTTTCGAGTTCCTCTTCAACTCCGGGTGAAGAAAACCACATTGAGCAGCATCATGTCCAATTTTACTACAATGTGGACAGTATTTCGGGAGCCTATCGTATTCAATACGACACTCAACTGAGTTTTCAGGATCTCCGATGACAATGGAATGGTGCCTCTCTTCTAATAGGTCAATCTCTAAACTAAACTTAATGGCCGATGGCCTTGACAGCGTTGCCGTAGCTACATCCATCTTAAGAAACTTACCTATTGTGTTGCCCAAGTCCTCAATCGCCGATTTGTTATAGAATTGAAGCGGTGGATTGTGAATTGTGGCCCAGACCGGAACAATAGAAGGCTCCCGTGTGGTAGAGAAATCCGGTGTCCATTTCATCACCCTCATGTTGGATCCATTGATCAGAGAGAATCCTTTCACCCAAAGTTTGTTGTAATCTTCATTATTCTCCAGCCGGATAAGAAGGTGCCTGTAATCTAGGGAACCCAGTTGAAATTTGCCCGTGAAGCTCATTTTTTGGAACGCTCTGTTAATCTCCTCCATCTGGGGTTTGACCCTGTTGAACTTGCCGATTAAAGCATTTTGATAATGAGACGCGAAGATCTCCACCGATTCTTTGGCATAGATACAGGCGAGTTTGCCGTTCGCACTGTGTGAGATTGGTTTAAGTTCTGGGTTTGACGGCAATAGAGTGGAGAGTGGAGATGGCTTTGGGGCAAGGGCTTGGAGGAAAGATTTTCCGGTGGTAATCCCGGTGGCGTTACCACCCTGCCGGGGCGGCGTCTCCGCCATGAATGTGACCGTTAATGACCGTTGCTTCAGAAAAGACGATCTTTCCAATACACAATGATGTTTACTTTAAATGTTGTAATTTTTATAAAATATAAATATTATTTTTTAAAAGTTAAAAAAGTAATAATATGTATTAATTTTTTTAAAATTTAGTATGTAATTTAACAGATGCAATGTGTAAAGTAAAAAATAAGTGACATGCGTATAAGCTTATGCACAGCCTGTCTGTTAAGAGACCCACTCTTTAAAAAATGTAAAATGTAAATGAGCTGGAAAGCCATTTAAAAAAAGAATTTGGTCGGTAGACTATGCGTGACCAAATAATTCATATTATTAATTTTCTTTTGCTACTTTTCTTGCGGTTGGATAAGAAAACATAACTCGATTTCATAATGTTTACATTGATATAAAGTAATTATATTCTCATTGAAAATTTCATTACTTTAATATATAAAATTAGTAAAAATATCAATGTGACTTTGAAGTGGGTGTCAGAGGAAAATGACACAGTTATTGGTTTTGAAAAAAATATCAATGTAACAATATAAAGTGGGTTGAGGGTAAAATGACTCGGTTATTGGTTTCGATTAATTTTCATAGTAGGATATACAGAAATATCAGATCTAATAAACGATCTCTATTTAACTTTTAGATAATGTTTAACTTTAAGTGAAGTTTTCATGACAGGTAGTATATTCTTAAGTTATGAACATGCTACTGTATTTATTCACTTATACACTGTATTTGTTAAATTACACTTTAAATTTAAAATATTTAAGATATACTTTTTATGTTATATTTTAGATATTTTCACATTCAATTACACCTTATAACTTACTTATAATATACAATATTTAATATTCATGAATAGTAAATTTTAAGATAAAAAGTTAGACAAAGTCTTTTATAAGACCGTCAGACCAGAGATTAAATTGCAAATAATTTAGCATGTGGTTCCCAATTGAAATTTTAAAAGTTCAGGGTTTGGGTATGTAATTTTGTTATTTTACCTTTAAGTCCAGATATAACTAATAAACTTTCATTCTTCCTTTCTAAACTTCCCATCACCAAACAGTTTCTTATTCCCACGTTTCCACAACTGCTCTCCTGCTCTTTTTAACCTCTCAAATTTCAACCGCACAACCGCTCATTTCCTTCGATTTAACCGCACATGTTCTCCATTTTCTTCTAAATTTCTTGCACACAGTGATTAACAGGGAACGCGGGGAAGTTGTGCTTCGTTTTCAAAGATTTTTTTTATTATTTTAGTTTCGGTTTTCGATGATCTACGACCTTCATTTTGTGTTTAGTACCAAAGGTAAAGTCTCTGCTCTATTTTTATATTCGTCTTTTGTTATTTTGTTTAATGTTTTGAGTTTTTTTGTGCTTGCGCTATTCTATGCTTCGTGTAGGTTTTCCAGAGTATTTATCATGGTTATTTTGTGGTTTTTGTTGATTATGTAGTTTAATCTTCATTTATTGTGTTTTTGATTTGATGTTTCTAAGGTTTGTGGTATTCATTGTGCTAATATTTGGGAATTTCTCTGTTTTTTTTGTGTTCGACGAAGAGTTCTTAGAAATTTCATGTTTTACTGGTTGTGTCTGATGTTATTCGAGTATAATTGTTTGGATTTTGCATTGATTTCATTTTTGTTTTGATTCTGTGTGATATTTCATGATTTTTTATGATTTGTGCCCATTTTTGTGTTGTTGTTGGTGTTTCTTAGATGTCTAAGAAGAGTTGCCCACTGATGGTGCAATCAAGAAGGAAGGAGGATCTGTAGGTTTTATTCCTTTTCAATTGTGATGTTTTAGATACTGTTGTTGATGTTTCTTGTTTTTTTATGTTTCATAATTAAACTTTAAGTATTGTTATTTGTGCCTGTGTGATGTTTAAATTTCAGTGTTTGATACTTGTGGTGTTTTCATTTTTAACTTTGCAACTGATGTTCAATTTTGTTGTTTTGAATTTTTTTGCGTGTGTTCTTGATATTTTTAAATTTTGAGATTGATTTAAAAAATATATTCTATGTGATGTTTCTTTATGTTGTGCTCATTTTGTGGTTATTTTTTCTATTTTGTAGATGTCTAAGAATGATGCTAGTAGTGATTCATTGGATAACCTCGTAAATAATGGACATAACAAAGAATTGTAGCAAACTAGTTGAATGTAGTCGTGCTGTTGTCCCTAAATTTTTTAAAGAAACTTACCATCACAAAGGAGAGACGCTCTGTAAGTATTTTTTTAATTGTTGTATTTTAGATATTGATGTTGATATTCTGGTAATGCTTTTGATGTTTTATGTTAAGCGTTAAGTGATGATAGTTTTGTTGGTGTGATATTTTAGTTTCAGTGGTTGATGTTTGCAATTTTATTTGTGTTTGTTTATATTTTAATTTTTTCATCGATGTGATTTGTGTTTTTTTAAAAGTATAACAACTGATATTGATGTTTTAATTGCGAGGATTGATGTTTTATATAGAGTATGTGATGTTTTAATAATTTAGTTGTCAATTGTGTCATTTATACAGTTTTGATTTTTTATTTTCAGAAATTGATGTTTCTACCACTGTTTGTACTATTGTATGGTTATAGTTTAAAAAAATTGTTTTTCTGATTCTTGAGTTTCATGTTTTTCTAGTCAAGATGTTCATAGGTTCAGGATGAATGTCGAGATTGTGAAAAGGGCATTTGTTTTTGAGTTGGAAAAAGATTTTGTGGAAGATATAGAAGCTACTGATACTCAGTCGACTCATGTCAATTCACAAGATTTCTTTGCTAATTTAAAGTTGCATGGCGCTATTGAGGAGATCATTGAGAATGCTTAAAAGAGTCGTGCTTATGTTTCTATTTCTCTGAAGAGAGAACCGAAACCCACATTTGATCTTGGTGTAGACAGAGTAGAAGAGCTACTGTATTCAATGGTACCAGAACAAGGCAATAAAAAAGATGTGGCTAAGTCTTTGAACGTAGCTGGGAAGTGAAATAAGTCTTGGAAGAAATATGATTTGATTTGTGAAGAAATATTATTTGACTGTGTTGTTCCACTATTTGAATGATTTGTTAGTGCTGCTGCACTGGATGCTTAAGTAGTTTGATGATTTAATCAGGTTGAATTTAGTGTTTTAAAGTTGTTGCATTAAGGATGTGTTAGGGATGGCAAACCTTTCTGTGATGAAAGATTTTTAAATCTTGAACAGTTGTGGTGTCCGGCGTTTTTCACAGGCAAATGTAGAAATTTTGAGTGTGATAGTTTAAATTCATGTGATGTTTTATTTAAAGTGGCTGATGTTTTATGATTTGAAAGTTTTGTTCAGATGTTTAGCTTTTTGGGGGGAAAATTGGCACTTTAAAGTGTATACAATGATGATTTTTTAATTTATTTATTATTGAGTTATGAGTGATTGATGTTTCATAACTTGATTTAAAAATTATTAGAATAACTTGTTCCATAATATAAATAAAGCCATACAAATCAACTTATATCTTTCAATCACCATTTGAAAAAGAAGAACATATGTGGACAGAGTGGAACATTAAAGAAGTTAATTCTAGTTCAACAACAGTGGAATATGTAAGTGTTGTGGATCATATGGATGTCCTGTTTTAAATCAACATCCTGATAGGTACATATTTGTAAAACATCAAACACACAGAATAAATCATCACATTCTGATAGTGTAACACCACTAGATGAGAGAAACTAATGATAATGTTCGAGCAAGTTAGCTTTAGATCAACTGCGCATTTGGTATTTTGGAGCAAAATTCCCCTCTCAGTGGTTTCTTTCTTTCAATTTTATCTTTCCCCATTGCTCTTTTTGCTTTTATTTTTGTTTTTGGTAGTTCGAGAACTCCGAGAGCTGTCTTCGTTGATGATTCCCTTGCACTATTTGTTGTTGAATATTCGTGTGAACATGCTGAGTGAATTCCAACATAATGTTGTATAGTTAAAACATCATGTCATGTACTACCTCTGTCTCAGAGAAAGCTTCCTATTTGTTGGTCTTAAGGCATGTTTGACCATAATATTCAATTAGTATAATTAAACATATTATCATGTGAGATATTGCTAGATTTCATGCAACACCTATTTTCTAAATATGAAAATTTTACACCATTTTTATATGCGACTAAAGTTATCTCAAACATGACATGAAAAAATTGACCAAAAAATAGGAAGTTTTTTCTAGGACGCAGGAAGAAGTTGTAAAATCAAACACGACAGAAGTAACATCACATCATGTTGCTGCAAATCGTAATCTTGTTCATGGTCAATCAATTTTTACCATCACGCTACACAGTTAAAACATCATGCCGTATTTTATGAACATCATCTGCTATAAATCTGATCTTTAGTTTCAAACAGTTATTTTCATAATGTGAAATAGGCTCAACTGAACTGTTTAAAACTTTAAAATAACCGCTCATAACGTGAATACCAACATGTGAAAGCTTAGGCATTTTAAATGAAAATTTATGTAATTTGATAAGATATTGCTCTATCCAAAGACAAATAAACAACATGTATGGAAAATCTTTCGTACAAATCAGGCTTTTCAAACACAGTCTGCTGCTCTTCAAATTAGAAAATTGAAAGCTCGAAATGAATTACAAAAAGATCAGCAACTTAACTTGTGAAGCAGGTACGATCTGTTCATCATTAACATTCGATCCAATTTGTTGTGTTTGACTCTGTTGTTGCGTTGTCTGTGTGATTGCTCATTGATTTTTGATTTAGAAATCACCTTCTTAAATCATGATTCGAGGTTTAAATCTGTAGTTTTCAAAATTGATTTGATTCACATATATACGATGATTGATATTAAATTAATACATAATTGTAGTTGAATATTACTTGATTGATTCTTTGTTGATGTCGATCAACGTTTTTCTTCAAATTCATTGTGGTTGATTGTTGATGATGAACAACGGTTGGAGGATTTCGTGTTTGTAAAATATTTTACTTAAGAAAATGATGTTTGATCGACCATGTTTGAAGATGTTTGGGGGGAGACGTATAGGGGCTAGGGATTTGGTTTCACGCCTTCAGGCCGGGAAGGGATTTTTGGATTAAAATTTGCATATTTGCTCTGTAGTCCCTCTATTTTTTTGCGTCTTTCACTAATGACCACGAGCTCAATTTATTTATAATTTCCCCCCAAATTTTATTTTCCATTTCCCTATTCTCTCTCTAGTCTCTGGTCTCACCATGAGACGGTCTCATAAGAGACAGACTCAAAAAGTTAAGGGGTCTATACATAAGTTCATGGATATGGCACTTTTCTTGAGACTTCCCCAACTTTAACATATTTATTCTATCCATCTAATATATATGGCTTCAAGAAGATTTTTTGGTATTCTAACAGTTCACTTTGCACTTTATAATATTAATAATTTGTTTTTGTTCCACGCATGCTATATACAATTTATACATAATAGATGAAAATAAAAAGTTAAGATGTTGTGTAAACAAAATTATTTTATATTTTACTTTCAAAGTAAAATAGAAAAAAATTTATGTGAAGGTCACATTGATAGAAAGTAGAACACACAATTGTTGGGGTCTTGTGTATTGATGTTTATATGTGAGTACACCGGGTTACAAAGTATAGTTTTATATGAAATATAATTATTTCCATATCCTTCTCTGTTATTTCTAAAACTCTATTACAACCCCCCAGCCTAAGCGTAGGATTACTAGCAACGGAGATCTTGGAGCGCTAAAACATGAACTGAGGACGAGATTGACTCTTTTTAAAGATGTCAGCAAGTTGAAGGTTAGGGGGAACATGAGATACCTTGACCTTGCTAGAAGACATCTTCTTAGAAAAAAATTATAATCAATATCAATGTGCTTGACTCTCTTATGCGACACTGGATTATGAGAAAGAAAGAGAGCACCATTGTTAGCAACACAGGCGACACACGAATTAAAACACATAAATCCCTTAGAAGATTCATCAACGAAACTAGTTCCACTGCAGTATTAGCCATAGCACGATATTCTGATTCCTAACTAGAACGAGACATCGTAGGTTTCTTCTTAGCACACCGAGAAATTAGATTACCACCAAGGAAGTTGTCGTAGCCATATTTGGACCTGCAAGTCTCCACATAACGAGTCTAATTGGGATCAGAATAGCTAAGTACTGGAAAACAGGCATATTTGCATGAAAAGTTAAACCCATAATGAAGAGTACCACGAACATAGTGGAAAATTTGAGTGATAGTCTGAAAGTGGTCATCAGTGAGTGCCTGCATAAATTGACTGACTGTGCTGACAGCATAAGACAAGTCAGGACGTGTGATTGATAAGTACACAATTGCGTCAACCTAGGATTTATAAAATGTGGGATTACCAAGTGGCTTACTGGAAGAGCTGAGGATCTTCGAAAAGGCCACAAAGGGCATGGCAACAGAAACGATGTCCTTCATGATACTTGAGTCAAGATGTCCCTGGAATAAGTCATTTGAATTAGGAACAACCTCCAAACCCAAAATGTATTGTAAGGTGCCAATATTAGTGATCTTAAACCAATGATTCACATGATCGATGAACTTACATATGAGGGCACCATTATTGCCTGTAAGAATAATATCATTAACATAAACCAATAGATACAGTAAGGAGGCACCCTGCACAAACACAAAAAATGATGTATAAGAATAGTTGCAAATAAAATTAAAAGGTTAATGAGAAAGAAGTTGAAATGTTGAAAATAAGCATAGAGTGCTTGTTTCAACCCATAAATGGCCTTGCATAGACAACCAACATAATCGAGGCACATGGGATGTTTGTGACCAACATGCTGCTCCATGTAAACTGGTAAGTCAAGAAAGCTATTCAAGAATCCATTTTCGATATCCATCAGATGTAACAACCACTGACAAAGAATACACAAAGATAAAAGTGAACGAAATATATGCGCCTTCACTATAAGACTAAAGGTATGATCCTAATCAAAACTTAGAAGTTGCTAGAAACCTTTCACAACAAGTATCTCTTAATGACAATCAAGCGAGACATCATCATTATACTTCCAACGATAATCCATTTTGATCCAACTACATTAACATGTAGAGGAGGAGGAGCAAGCTCCCAAGTCGACTGAGTGTGGAGTGCATCCATTTCAGAATCAATTGAGACAACTCGATTAGGATCCTTAACAGCCACGTGATAACTGGCAGGCTCAGATTGAACAAAAAAACCACTCAAAAGTTCAAATATATCGTAATCCAAAAATTTCTTGTACCCTAGAGAGCTATCTCATGAGCGAGTAGTCATAGGATTTTGAGAAGCATGCTCAGAGGATGAAGGAAAAAAAAGACATATGTGTCGCAAAGCCAGGTAGTTCCGGTCATTAAGCCAAGGAGGTCCACTGTACCAAAGAGTTTTACATGTAATTTTTCAACGAGGTGGTTGGCACGAGCGGTGAAGTCGATGAGCGTGAGTTAAGACAAAAGGCACGTGCAAACCCAGAGGCAGCTCTAGAGGTGCAAACACAGCAGGGTAGTCGTATGAAGGTACTGTCGAGGGTGGCACAACCTCTGGAGAAGGCGGGAATATGTCATCGAAAAGTACTGTTGGAAAATAAGATGATATATATGGATCAAAAACTTTTAATGGTACTGCCAAAGGCTCCAGAAAGGCTAAAATATCTACATAAGTAGGGGCAACTGTATTACGGGAAGAAAACTCATTAAAGAGAGCATGCGGCGTGATTAATTCATTCTTGTAGCGGGATAAAGTCAAAGATGATCCTTGCGTTGAGAACCTTATCCCGAGAACATACATGGAAAACTATAAGGCACCAATTTATGAGAAGCGCAAGGGCGTAAATAAGAAAAAAATTGACAACGAAAATGATGAAAGTTGGAGTAATCAAGAGTAGTTCCAAAAACAACAAAGAGCAAAGACTGACAAGATAAAACAAGTGTAGGCAGCCAGTTGATAGTGTATGCAGTCGTAGTGAATACATCGCACAAAAATGAATGATGCTAACTATAATGTGTAGGGACATGAAAGTTGGTGATGAATGCCTTTTGAAGCAAAATGAGATTGCATGACAAAGTTTACAAACTTTGTCCAACCTTCACTTTGAAAAACCTTGATAGAGGTTGAAAGACGGTTCTCAACCAGCATCTCCAAATGGAGACATTTCTGTACAAAATTAGACTTGTGTCGTAGAGGGCATAACCAACTGAAAAGAGAGTTATCATCAACAAATATATCATAATAAGAGAAACCAGCACAAGAGACACATGCGCCGACCCCCAAAGATAACAATGAAACAAATCAAGCAAATGTTCTGCACGTCTATTATTGTCAATATAGGAAAGATGTTTCCCCTTTGCCATCTCACAAGAAGAACACATATTTGGCTTTGGAAGAAATCAAGTAGATTGGTAATAGACAAACATCCTGACTTGCTTAAGGAAGAAATGGTGGTATGATGAACATAACCCTAACAACTATTCCAAAGTTCAAAATATGCTTTAGACGTAGCAGATGCAAAAAAAATCAGATAAAGTAGCAGTACCATAAGCAAAAACATATAAGGTGTCATCATGATGGCCGGCAATAACATCCCTGGTAAACTTGTTCACAATAGTGAAAGATGAAACATCAAAGAAAATGACAACATTCATATCCCGAGTCAACGTGCTAATAGACATCAAATTTATAGGGATTTGAGGAACAACAAAAACACCGGACAAAGATAAGGAATCAAACACTCGAGAATGACCAACATGCGTGATGTTATGGAGCACGGTTGTTACCATAGTAAGAAGTCAAGCGATCAAGAGCGGATAGAGAAGAATTCATGTGGTTTGTCGGCTATCCAGCGATAACACAGACCAACTTAAGAAGAATGTGGTAGAGAGGTAGAAAAACAAGTTTGAGAGGAAAAGTAAGGACACGTTGAGGCACCGTAGCCAATTTTTTCACACCTCTAACACTGAAACTAGTATCATTCACTGTGTAATTTGTAGCAAGAAGAAGTATCATGACCTAGAATGGTACACCATTGGCAGTGTTGATGAGCCATAATTCAAATGATTTATTTTAAAAAAAAGAAATTTGGTGCTAACTGGATGCTGATGAGACACTGACTGGGTATGCTGACTGGGCCCTGAACTCGAGATAAAATTAACACTTGCGTGAAACTTTGAAAATTGCGATAAATTCGGAAACTCGTGAGAAAATGGCTACTCCAAGATGAACCCACCAACTTTAAGAAGGGAAGAAATCAGCGCATGGCCTTCATGTGTGAAAGGGTTGACTAAAGCGTGGATCTCACGCACGCCTCTTCTTGGAATTGGACGATGATCGGAGTAAGTAAAAAAGTCACCAGAAAAAATGAGGATGCCCAAGACAACCCGATTGAACTTGAAGCCTAAAGAAAGCCTCTGACATCGATGATTAATATAACCGAAGAGCCAATCAAAGAAGATCTACGCGTGGTGGTGTAGAGGAACAAGTGCGGCAATATTCGATGACCGAGAGGAAGGATGACTGGTAACTGGGAGGAGAAATATGATTAGATCTCATTACTGGTGAAGAGCGAGGACGTGGACATTGTTCCTGACCGAGAAGAACGAGGACTGGTCGCTGAGTAAATTTTGAAGAAAATTCAGGATTTTTTTATTTTTATTTTTGAATTAAGAAAAAATAAACAATTGTGAAACCAGTCTCATACCATTATAGAATATAAAATCCAAAATTATTGGGACTATGTGTATTGATATTTATATGTGAGTGCAGGTGGTTAAAAAGTACAATTGTATATGAAATAGGATATTACAAAACCAATCAAATTATGATCCTTTCCTTATCCTTCATTTATTCCTTTTTATAAATCTATTACATCTATTAGACCGTCTAATGGTTAGATCAATCGTGATAAACTTTTTTTTACAATTTTAAATGGTAGATTATAATTATTTATATTTCAAGATATATTTTAAAAGGTTTTCAAAACTATGATAATTTCATTGCTACATATGAAAAATCATTAATTATATTAATTATAAATAAATCCATCGAACGGTTAAACAGTTTAGAATAAGACTTTAAGAAACTATTTTTGCGAGACATGGAAAATATTATATTTTGACCTATAACACACAAGAGGGAATTATAAAACGTATAACACTAATATATTTATAAAATAAAGTTAATGATATTAAATGTTAAGTGTTTTGCCAGTAGGGTTTTCTTATTTGAACTTTTGATCAAACAAGTTAATAGTGTTTGGTATTCGGCATTTTGTACTACCGGAAACTTATTTTTTTATCAAAATTAAAAACAAAACAGGGGGAGTAACCATTTTTCAAAAAAAAGTAAATTATTTTTTACCATTTAATTTTAAAAAACACATTTTCTACTATGATAAGGTATGAGCATGTCTGTCCAATACATGTAATTTGGTCCAGCCAATGGAAGCTAGATTGGAGAAGTCCGAAAGCCAAGGAATCAGGGGCGATGTTACAGGAGGGATCAAGTCAGCAACCAACACATATAACAAGGAAAATGGCATGCGACGTAGGTATGATTTCAATCCCAACTTACACCTTACATGACACTCAGGTCTGGCCGGATCGTCTCTGTCTGACCTCTGTCTGTCTGTCTTGTAAGTTTAGGAGCAGTATAAGGAATGGAGTAGAAATCGAGGGATCCATACAAAATTTGGCATTAACATTGGCATCGTCTGTGTGGTACACTTTATTCAGCACACATGCAACTCAGAGACTATGGAAGGATCATCAATACCCCTCGGGGGAAATCTATTCAACAAAGTCGTAATTGAGGCTCACACACATGGAAGATGGGCCAACCCTCACGACCACAAGGGAACAACATCGGCTTCAATCAACCACAGAACTAGCCAATAACTCAAAAATCCTACAAACAATCATGGTTTCACAGAAGGAGATGATGAGGAAGTTGAAAGTGATTGAAGAAGGAGAGAAGGTCAGGGCAGAAGGCAAGGGGCACAGTGTCAAGCTGACAAAACTATTTTAGGAACAAGAGGGTGATAAAAAAAGGTCTCGATGGAAGGAGCGAGGAACCGAGAGTGGCCAAAACATAACGAAGAAAGCAAGGAGTTTAGCCACCTACGGGAGAAGGACCTACACCGGAGGAGAAGAAATGACAGCAGAGAGTGAGTGGTACGCTGGGTATGTGCCACCATCGAGGGGAAAGGAACCAACAATCAGGGTGATGCTGGAAGACATAGATGGGAGATCAAGAAGGAAGGAATGAAGGGGTTAGCCATTCACCAAGAGGATAAAACTGCTCATAGCCGACCCCAAGATGAAAAATACCCCCGTCCCCAACTTGGGGCAGTTTAACGATGAAGCAAACCCTGAGGACTATCTACATAAATTCTTCACTAATATGGCTATCATTTCGATATCGCAAGCCATTTGGTGCAAGGTGTTTGCAACCACACTAACGACAGCATGTAGGGTTTGGTTCAAAAACCTAGAAGACAAAATGATACATATATTCAGTCAGTTGGAGCAGAAGTTCCTGACTTGCTTCATGCAGATGAAGAAGTTCCAAAAGACCTGATCAGAGCTTTGGGTGATAAAAAAAAGCTAGCGAAGACACTGTAAGAATATTGTGAAAGGTTTAATGATGAAGCAAACCAAATTAAGAAAATGAGCAATCAGTTCCTAATAGACATGTTCATAAATGGTCTGAGACATGAGTTATTGCTAAGAGACTGTACGTTGAACCCCTTAAAGATGATTGGTGATCTAATGAAGAGAGTAGGGAACTTCAGCAGAGCAAACCAAGCCGATAAGAGGAGGAAAGAAGCACATGTGATCCTGGGATAACAGAGGGCTAATTTGGGTGAAGACAGATTTAAGAGAATGGAAGAATATGACAGATAAAAAAGGTCCGATAGTTTGACAAAGGTTTCACGTCCCTCTTAAAAAACCCAACGGAGATTTTGGCCTTGGTAGCAGGGAAGAACATCTTAGATCCCCCTGTGACAATGAAATTCGATCCCAACAAGACGGAAAAATTCCTGTTATGGGATTACCATGATGACTATGTTCATGACATGAACGACTGCATACACCTATATCAAAACATAGAAGGATGTGTCAGGAGAGAACAACTGGTGCACTAGGCTAAAGATGTGAGACCTACAACAAGGCCACATATCAAAGAAAGCCCAAAAGTGGAAACAAGCCAACAGTTTAATACAAGCACAGGAAGGTTGAGGCAGGGAAAAACCCTAGGAAGATGGCGAGGCCCCAACAAAGGAATAGAGGTAGCGAGAGCCAAAGCCAGGGACGAAAGAAATAAAAGACACGGAGAAAACACCCTTGTGGATGATAGCCTGGCGCTAAAAGTCACCAACATATACATTTTAAGTGGAGGGAGTGTCGGGGGAAGGACCTAATCCTAGAGGAAAGCATGTTGCAAGCTCACACTGCAGGTAACATCGACAGACAAGAGGTTAGGTGGAAACGAAACAATTACTTTTGGTGCTGAAGACTCATTGCCAGACAGGCCCGCCGACAATGATGTGGTAGTGATAATGGTGAGGGTAATGAACAAGAGGAACCATGGAGAATATGTAGATGGAGAAAGGTCAACAATTTTTTTTAAACTGGCACTGTTTTAAGAAGCTGGATGAGAACACAGTAAGGAAGCTGGAATCGACAAATACCCCAATGGTCATATCCTAAACAAGACGGTTTAGCCAGAAAGAATGATCCTCCTCCCAGTGACTAAAGGAGGGGGGGACAAAATTAGGACGGTGGACATGGAGTTCATTGTTGTGAAAGGGAATAGCCCATACAACTTGATATTGGGCAGGCCAACGCTTGTGATGTTTAAAGGCTTAGTGTAGACCCTAAACTTGCTCTTAAAGTTCCCCACGAGAAAGATGATAGCCACGATCTGAGGCGATCGGCATAAAGCAAGAGAATGCCAACGGAATGCCCTCAACAAATGCAAGCGGGATGGTTCAAGGCCAGTCTACGGGGAATAAACGAGGAAGGCTAGTATAGTCCGATTGGTAACAAAAAGAGGTGACCCAGTAAAGCTGGAAGTGAAGATGCAGACTGTCCAGCTAGATGAAGACCGGTCATTAAACGTGAGGGAGTCTCTTCGCTTTTGCATAAAGAAGGAGCTCATAAAGACTATATAGGAGAATACAAATAATATGAATCTCCTTACAAACATCCTGTTTGTGGAATGATTGGAAGTACTCGTCAACAGGTGAATCAAAGAACCTTCATTAAATAAAGAAGACACACTCAAAATGTGATGATGAACACAACTTGAATTTCAATGAGACGAGGTCTACTCCATGAACCAATCACCACTTGACAAATCAGCACAAAGAACTATGAGTTCTAAGCACTAAACCGAAAACAAAAACAAACACTTTAAATACATGAATAAGTAACGGATTAAAACTCAAAATATGATGTATTTGATTATAAAAGGTGAATAAAAACTTTGAAGACCACCCTCTATTATAATGGTTAGGTTCGGCCTTAACTATACAGGAATTGGTAAATCTGGGCAGAAACTGGAATGACTTATGGAAGATTTAAGAAGCTAAACCATATGAAACTAAACTACCTAATTTAAATCCTAATATGGCCGAATTCATCTTGCTAAAGTCTTGAATGAATATTTCCATAATCTTTTCAAATCTAATCTAATCAGAACTAGATAAGCTAGTTATGAATATTACCTAATCTATTTTAACCTTATTTAGTCTAATCATAATCAATCCTTATATAACTCATATTAGTCCAAAAAATCATCATAGAATGAGCCAAAATGACCTTGATTAATCATGGACCAAAATAAAATAAAATTGTACTAAGAAAGTTGTAAACTATTGTTGAACTAGAGCACTAAATGAAGGTCCAGCCGATTCTTGTAAGACACTGCAAATGTTTTCATCTTCATGACATCAATCCTTAGAGATAGGAGTGACATTAATCCAAAATATCTCCCTTGTGATATTCGAATCTTCATCATTGATATTCTTTATAAATCATTCAAGGTCGCATATCTAAGTTTCTTCCTTGACCTAGTCATAGGACCTACCAAAACGCTTAAAGGATCTCGAACACGACCTTTGAATGTTTGATGAAGCCTTGGAATATCTTCATCTATTA
The DNA here is from genome assembly GCA_032355605.1 of Rubia tinctorum. NCBI lineage: Eukaryota > Viridiplantae > Streptophyta > Magnoliopsida > Gentianales > Rubiaceae > Rubia > Rubia tinctorum. Next base: position 4,753 of record JAULKM010126923.1, on the reverse strand, counting down.
AATTGTCCTTAATATTCATATTAACATGAGCTTTTACCTAGAGGCTAGAGGACATGACGGGAGTTTCAAAGGAAATCGGATGCCATGCAAGCATGGTAGAATAAACCCATAATCCTGTCAAGTAGAAGAGGAGAATGCTATGCATGGAAAGGAATGAAGCAGTTAGCAATGAGCTTAACTAGATGGTAGAGACGGGGATACAGAAATAAATCCCCTACCTAACATGGCTGGAAAATCCGGCCCTCGTGAAGAAAGAAGATGGAAGTTGGAGGATGTGTGTGGATAATAGAGACATAAACAAAGCCCTACCCTAAGGACTTCTACCTGTTACCAGTCATCGACCAAAATGTCAATGCTCCCACATATTACACGATTAAATGTTTCCTTAATGCATATAAGAGGCATCACTAAATCCCCATGTTGGAAACTGACATTGAAAAGACTAAATATGAAGCCTTCATAAAGGTTGTGATAGAGACCAAAAGCGTTTCAGGGAGACAGGGATGAAGCTGAACCTAGCCAAATGCCAGTTCAAAGTGAGGCGTGAAATTCCTAAAACACATTGTATCAAACAAAGAGTTATATGCAAACCCGAAGAAAGTAAAAGTAATACAGGAGATGAAATCACCCGTTACAGTCAAGGAGATACAAAGCCTAAATAGAAAACTTGAAGCCATGAACCGTTTCTTGTCAAGAGAAGCAGAGAAAGCATTGTCTTTTAAAAAATATTAAACCGGTGTGTGTGGCAAAAAATGATATGTATCACGGGGGGAGAAGAAAGAGAAAGCATTCAAGGAGATTAAATCCTACCTAAAAGGCCTCCTCACTCTAACAAGCCCACGTAAGGGAGAAACTCTGTACTTATATGTAAAAACAAGGGATGGGGCAATCAGCGCGTCCTTTGTCAGAGAAGAAAATAAGGTACAACGACCAGTATACTACGTGATCCATACATTGGAGGGTCCTGAGCGTGGATATAGAAATCTGAAGAAGCTTGTGCTGGTTCTGGTCCATTCAATAAGAAGGTTTAGGTAGTATTTCCAGGCACACCTAGTAGTAGTGTTGATCAATCAGCTACTAAAATCAATCCTCGCCCAACTAGAAGCGTCGGGGAGATTAGTAAAATGAGCAGTGGAACAGGGAGAACACACCATTGAGTATGCCCTGGGAAAGGCAATAATAGGCCAAGTAATAGTACACGTTTTGGCGAAAATGACTAAAGAGAAGGATACAGGAACAATGAAAGGACATGATAAGCTTTACAATGCAGAACACAACAGCTTAGATGGCTCATATGTATAGAAATATATGTTGACGAAGACTCTATAGATGAAGGATTTAGAGCGATCTTGGTAATTTTTGATTCGGAGGGGGTAGAGGCAACTTATACTGTGTGTTTTAAATATCATGCCTCAAATAACGAGGTGAAGTATGCAGTGGTGATAGTAGGCACAAAGATAGAAAGGAAGCTGGGTGCGAAGAAGGGGCAGGCTCATGGAGATTACATGATAGTAGCCAACAGTGTAATGGCCAGTACGTTGCCAAAGAGCCAACGATGATGAAGTACCGTGACAGGGCCAGAAGTTTGGCAGCAGAGTTTGAAGGATTCAACATCACAAGAGTTCCGAGGTCACGGAACACCAGAGCATATGCCTTGAACAAACCTACCTCTTTGGCTCAGATTTAACCAAATCAGTTATTTTGGAAGAACTAATCAGGAGGTCGACTGACACCGAGCCGATTGGGGTGATGCATAGTGCAGTAACTAACTGGATGATCCCCATCTGGAATGACTTGGAGAATGAGACAGTGTTGCAAATGAAAAGGAAGCAAGGATAGTCAAAATAAACGTGCTCTAATACGACATGAAGAATGGGTTATAATGCAAGCGTGGCTATGCTAACCAGTGGCTCAGGTGCGTAGAGCCAAAACTGGCAGACATGAACCTCAAATAAATACATGAGGGAAGTTGTGGCAGCCATCAAGGGCAAAAGACACTGGCTCACCAAACTGTCAGAGCAGGGTATTATTGGCCAACCATGAAAGATGATGTAGAGAAAATGGTTAGAGAAAATGGTTAGGTGCCAAGACCACGTGAAGTACAAAAGGCTCAAGTCGAGAAAATTACAATCATCAGGTCATCGTGACCTTTAACTATGTGGGGGAATCGATATCGCGGGCCCTTTTTTGGAGGCACGGGGGAGAAAAAAGTCTCAGGAGGTAGCCATAGACTACTTCACTAAATGGGTGGACGCTGAAGCCATGACAACCATAACAGGAAGGAAGATCACAAACTTTTCCTTAACAAAAATTATTTGTGGTCTCGGGATCTCAAAGGTAATAGGGAGTCATAATGGAAAACATTTCTCCAATAAGCCCTTCCGATTCTGGTGCACAGGTCTGAAATAAAGGTAGCATTTCACCTCTATGACCCACCTCTTGGCCAACAAGCAGATATAAGTGACAAATAGAACGATGCTGCAAGGCCTGAAGAAAATACTTGGGAAGGCTAAACTAGGATAGGATGAGGAATTAATGAGCGTTTTATGATCGTACATAACCACCCAGAGAATAGCAGCGAAAGAGTCACCCTACAGATTGTGTTTTGGAACCGAGATTATCATTCCTCTAGAAATCGCAGTGCCCGATAGGAAAATGGGCAAGGCAATGAGTCGAAATGAAAACGATCAAACAGTCAGGGTGAATCTGGAGAAGACAGATGAGTCCAAAGTGAATGCTGCACTAAAGAAAGTGGTGTATAAATCATGGACCGAGCAACACTATAACAACAAAGTGAGACTTATAACCTTGAAAAATGACTTAGCGTTGAGGAAAAATGAAGCAATGAGAGTTTAGGGCCAAAAGAAGCTCGACGTTGAGTGGGAAAAGAGTATACTAGCTGGAAGCAATAGATGGAAGAGTGATCCCCTATACCTAGAACATTACCCTCCTAAGAAAGTATCACGCCTAGGCAAGTGCGACCTCCATTGATTAAAAAATGTGCTATTGCATGAACAAATTGGATTTTCACAGAAGAGATAGAATTCTTGAAGGGATCAAACCTTTGTAAACCTATAAGGGGTGTGATCCTAAGGAAATTCTGGAAACATCCCCGTTTTGGGTGTAATTTAAAATATGGATTCAGGAAGGTGCAACAACTAGTCAAGTTTTACGAAGGCCAGAACAAGAAACTTTGTCTCTCGACAGCCAAATACCTGCAAACCATAAGCCATTACCAAAACAAGCAACTCTGGTTCACGACAACCAGAAACATGCAGGCCAGGAGCCAAGATAAAAATAAATAAGCAACTCTGACTCATGACAACTAGATACCTGTATGCCAGGATCCCCATGTCTTGGTGCAGATGAGTAAAGTACTCGATAAAACTATTCTCACAATAAAAAGAGAATAAAAACGTCACCAAGGGAAGCATACAGTTGGGCTTCATCAGTAATAAGTGAGTACAGCTTAAAGGCCTTCGCTGTGGCCTGCCCCAATATCTCTGAAGCCCTATGACTCCTCACCACCCGGGTATAAAATCCCAAGAAGCCATGGGTAAATGCCCAACCATGAACGGTTTTGAGTCTCCATGTCAGCTTTGTCCACAGATACCTGCAGGAACAAAGAAACTACCTTCAGTAGCTCTGAATCCTGTTCAAGCTGAGCAACTCTCTGTGCTTTATGCTCCAGGTTAGCGTTAGCAGACTTTAGAGAAGCAACCCGAAGATGGAGCTCATTGATCTCCTTATACATGCTCTCGAACTCCATGTGCAATTCTTTTGCAGAGCATGGACCTACGACACATGAAACAATGTTTAAAGGCACATGTGTTAAAGAAAAAAGTGAGAGAAAGAGGTGGGGGTAAAGTACAACCAAAGTTGTAGACACGCAGCGGTCAGCAGTAGTGGGAGCAACGACGACGTTGAGCGGGCACTCCCTTAGCCATGAATTGAAGTGATAGATAGTGACCACCTCAGATACAAACTCAGCACGAGTAGCAGCGCTGCATAGAGGAGAAGGATTGGAGCACCCTTGGGAAGAGAACGCACGAAAGTGAAGAGGAGTGAACCCCATATGATAGACCTCCAGGGCTCGAGCATCAGTCCAGGCAGCGGGCTACGACAAAGGGGTCACAGGGACTACATCCATGAGAACCGCATATAAGCTCTCACCTGCAGTGCAACCAATGCAAGCTGCCAGTTCCCAAGCATGCCGATGTTTTTTCACCAAGGGCTGGTCATCAGGGATCTTAGAGTTAAACAGGTTAATCAAGATCTTACGGTGATCCACCATTTTCTCGAGACCCTCTCTCTGTCGAAGAAGACAGCTATTGGGAGCAAACCGGGAGATCTTAGAGAGATCCTAATATAGTTGGCTACAAACATATCTGAGTAAGTGAAGAGAGAAACATAATAAATTTTAAAAGGGAGGGGGAGGGGAAGAAGCATCGAGAAAAACGAAAATATTGGGAATACATAGACAACAATAAGCCTATACCCCTTGAATTTCGGGAGCGCCCAGAGGGACAATGACAGACGGCACGTGAGGGAGACCAACAAGAAACAAAAAAGGATCACACAATGTGTTGTGTGGAATGGAGAAAAAACAAAAAATATGAACAAAATTAACAAGACACAAGATTTACGTGGTTCATCAATTTTGGCTACATCCACGAGAGACGAATTCACTATAATAGGTAGCAAGTTACAGACGCCAAGAAATTGGCCAGATTTCTACCTATCTAAGTGCGGA
>JAULKM010126905.1:0-20039 GCA_032355605.1 Rubia tinctorum | reverse complement strand
GCCAAATTGGTGAACCACGTAAATTCTAGTGTTTTGTCTTTTGCTTTTATTTTCTTCGCTTGTTCTTTCTCGGTATTCCACACAAAAAATCCATTAGACTTAAAATAAACAAAATGAAGGATTTAAATATGTAAACCGAAAATGGTCACCTAAATCTCTTATGATGTAAACCTACCTAAATATTGCAATCTTCTTTCAGAAAATAGATACATTTGACGTCACTCAACAAATTCGTAATCTGAAATTAGTATGGACTAGAGCAAATTAAGGCAGTTAAGTTATGTGTACCAATTAAGTGAAAATAAAATGGTAGTTGTCAACAACGAATCTACTATTATTAGACATATCTAGTCAAATTGGCAAAAACAATTGTTGTTATTGTAAAAAAAGGACATGTTTAATTATTTAAGTCTCTAATCGCTCATACAATTTTGTTTTAAACCGCCTAACCATTAGATGAGGTTATTTTGAAATTAATAAAATAAATTTTTTTGTTATTTTTTATAAATTTATTTATAACTACAATTACACACTAGTGGAGAAAGGGCATATTATAAAATATAATACCGATTTGTTTACAGAAAAACAAAAAAATACTCAACTTTTCCGGTGAGGTGGAGCGGGGGGAGGAGGCGACGCGGCTATGCGGAGGAGGCGACGTGGCTAACGTGGTGGAGAAGACGCTTCTGATGTGGCGAAGGAGATGCGTCTGACATGGTGGCGAAGCGGTAGAGGCTACGCGGATGGATCGAAGACGCGGCTGATACATTGGAAACGATGCAAAAGATGCGGCGGCCATGCGGGATCGGCGCAGAACGACGGAGAGGGAGGCGAGTGGGAGAGGGAGGGACGCCAGAAATGATTCTCGGTGGGGAGAGAGGAACTGAGAGGAGAGGGAGAGGGAGAGGGAGTGAGAGGGAGGCAATGGTGGCTTGATTTAGGGTTTAGGGTGAGGGCTTGAGAGGGAGAGGGAGTGGAAAATGTGAAAATAAACTAAGGTATGGACTTGGCCTGGATTTAGGTTTTTGGTTTATATAGTGGCCCAGAAAAGGCATTGGATTAAAGGCGGTTCTACAGTAGAACCGCTTTTAATCGATTTTCTCTAAGGAGGAAGTGTCTTTGATCGAAAAATCACCGCCTTTAAAAGGAGTTCTGAGTTCGGAACTTGATTCGAGTCCTAATCAAAGGCGGTTCTTCAAGAACCGCCTTTGAATGCTGCCTTTAATTTAACACTTCTCCACTAGTGACAATAGTATTCCTATCAAGATTAACTAGCATTCTCTAATACACTTAATCAATTATTATTCTTCAAGGCCGGATCATCTTCGAATTCCTAGAGTTCAATGTCATATTCATCTGAATCCTCCTAGTAATGAAACATCTTATAGAGTACAATGTTGAGTATTTTCTTATTCCTTAAAAGTTATCATCACTTCAAGTTTATATCCGGCCCTTGTAGAAAGCCATACACATTGACAAATGCAACATATAAGCAAACAAATGCATGCAATTCCTAAATCAAAACAGAAAATCAACAACAAATGAAAATAAAAATTCATATGCAGTACAACTAACAAGTACGCATTGAATACTAAAAATGCAACATACTCCATAAGTAAACAAATACAATTCCTAAATCAAAATAAACAATCAACAAAAATAAAAATAAAATGTCATAAACAGTATAACTAATAAGTACTCATTAAATACTAATAAATGTCGCATATAAGTTGACATATGCAGTTCCTAATTCAAAATGAACAATAACCGACAAATGAAAATAAAATTTCATACACAATACATTAATAACAATTACACGTTGAATTCTAAATTCTGGCAGATGCAACATATAAGTAAACAGGTATATTTCCTAATTCAAAATTTACAATCAACAAGAATATTCCATATGTTTCCACTTTTGTTTGGAAAAATACATTGAACACTTCTCCCCAGCGGATAATACCGTCGTAACCATCAATTAATTAACCGCCAGAATAACCAATTCCAATACAGCAATTAAGAAAATATTTTTTTAAAAGTAATTCGCTTTAACCAAAATACCCCTCCTTAATAGAATAGATGAATTAGAATCAGGTAAAGAAAGAAAGTTTTCTTTTGTACATATCCTTTTCCATATCTGATTCTAGCTTGTATACCATTTGCACTTTCTCTCTCTCTCTCTCTATATATATATATATATATGTGAATACACACAGCCACAATGATTTGTGGGTTTTACATTCTATCATGGTATCAAAGCAATTTCTCTACAAATCTTGTCTTTTCACACTTTCTCTTCCTGAAATTACTCAATAAAAAAATCTCCGTCCCTTTTATTCCCAATTGGCCGCCGCCCACCGCCGCCATCTTCCGCTATCATCTGCTCCATTCTGTCCATCTTCTTCATCTCCGATCAGGTCTACCATCCGCTGCTCCATCAGTTGTTGTCGGTCGCCATCTTCATCTTCCGTTGTTCTTGAGTTCTCTTCTTTTTCGACACCAAAATTAAGTATTGCTCTCGTCTCCAACGGCTTTCATCTACTCCGTGTGGTTTTTTGACATCTCGATCTTCTTCGATCAGCTCTGCGCCGCTGTTAAGTTTTCTTCTCCATTCTGTTGCCCGGCACCGACATCACTGTGCGTCAAGCGCGTGTCCCATAAGCGCTATCCATCCTGCCTTGCGTGTGCATCTATACGTCCAGTTCCACACACGCGCGTGAGTTCACGCGCCAAGTCTTCTCGTGAGCTGTCCAATTTCTCGCCCATCCATCTCGCTTGTTCCTCATATCGCGAGTTATCTAAATTCTTGCGCATCCATCTCTCCAGTCATCTTCTCGAATCCAGCTTAGTCGGCGGCGGCGTCTTCGTCAGCACCCAGTCAACTTGTTCATTAAAAAAACAAAACAAAAAATAACAAAAAGTGAAAAAACCTTTTGTTTTGTTTTTGCATTATGGCTCATTTTCATCAACCATTGTGCCAATGGTTTCATGTTCTGGGGCTTGTTGCTTCTTCTTGCTCTAAACTGCTTGGAAAATTGTACCAGTTAAAGTGTCAGTGGTGTAATAAATTTGGTCACTCTGCCTCGACATGTCCTCACTTAGTCTCTAAGACTTCTTCTTTGGGCTCTTTACCGCATGTTCGTTGGATAGCTGATTCTGGCGCAACCAACCACGTGGGTTCTTCTCAGTCCCCTCTTGATCGCATGACCCCTTATTCTGGTAACTGTTGTGTTTTTGTTGGTAATGGTTCTGCTCTTAACATTACCCATATTGATCATTCCTGGGTCTCTGATTCATTATCCTTGTCTGATATTTTGGTGGTTCCTCATATTACCAAAAATCTGATGTCTATTAGCAAATTGACTAGGGATATGAATGATGTTATTTGTTTCGATGATTCTTCTTTCACTATTTCGAACAAGTTTACTAGAGATGTTATTTGCAAAGACCATCTTGATAGTGACTTATATGTTTTGGATTATGGTGGTGCTGCTTTATCTGCTTTTGTGGCCTCAAGTGCTTCTAAAGCATCTTTTGAACTTTTGCATAGTAGATTGGGTCATGTTTCCCACACCATAATTTCTTTGAGTAAGTCTGGATATTTGTCAGTTACTAGTTTACTGCCTAAGCATTATTTATTTCCCTCCTGTGAGATGACTAAATGCGAGCGTCTTTCTTTTAAAGATAATTTAAAACGTGCACCACGCATACTTGATTTGATTCATTATGATCTATGGGGACCCTCACATGTTATCTCTCGAGATGGCTACTCCTATTATGTCATTCTTGATGATTTTTCTCAGTTTACTTGGTTACATCCTCTACGACGGATTTTGTGGAGGCTTACATGCAATTTGAAGCTTTTGTTGAGAACCAGTTTTCTACAACCATTAAAGTATTTTAGAGTGGTGGTGGAACAGAGTTTGTGAATCATAGCATGCGAACTCATTTTGTATCAAATGGCATTCATCATCAACTTTCTTGTCCTTACACTCCTAAGCAAAATGGTCGCGCGGAGAGGAAGCATCGTCATATTACTGAGACAGGTTTGTCGATGCTTTTTCATTCCGGCCTTCATCATTCATTTTGGTATGATGCCTTTCCGACAGCAGTCTACATTATCAACAGAATGCCTACTCCAGTTTTATCTGATCACTCTTCACTCTCTGTTATTTTTGGTACTACGCCTGACTACTCCAATTTTCACCTATTTGGTTATCGAGTTTTTCCGTATTTGAAGCCATACGCAGCGCATAAATTAGCACCTCTGAGTATGTATTGTATATATTTGGGGTACAGTTCACAGTACAAGAGTTATCGATGTCTTGATCCTCTCACGAAGAAGGAGTACATCACTCGCCATGCTCGGTTTGATGAGTTATTTTTTCTAGCTACCCGTACTAGTTCTGTTAGAGATTTTTCATCACTGAATGTTTTCAATTTTTTGGAGCCTTCATCAGTTCCGTCGGAAGTGTTTGAACCATCTTCTTCAGCCAAATCACTCATTATTTTAGAAAATTATAATTTTCACTATATACCGAAAACTCAGGCTTCTTCAGAAAATTATGTTTGTTTGACACAGAGTGACCGACAGCAGCCAGCTCAGATGACGACGCCGATATCGTTGAATCATGCGCCAACAACCCCAGCCGCACGTGCGAGTCACGCACCACCAGTCCAAATGTCGCCAGCCTCATCGGTTGACCCGGTGAACTCTGCTTCATCAGCGTAGCCATCGCTGCCTTCTGCATGGCCGCCAGTACCAGTCTCGTGTTCTGTGCCCATCACCTCGGGATCCGCATCATCTCTGACTTTGGTTCCCTCTTCCCGACATCCAATGGCCACTCGTTCTCGCACTGGTTCTTTAAGGTACAAGGATTTTTCTGATTATAATATTTCTGGTTTACTGAGTACTTTATTTGCAAAGACCGAGCCTCGTAGTCATCGTTCTGCGGTCAAGGATCCAGAATGGGTTGCTGCTATGGACTGTGAAATGGCCGCCCTTCACACTCAGCAGACATGGGAGTTGGTTCCACGTCCTCCCAATGTTAATGTTGTTGGTTCTAAATGGGTGTATCATTTGAAGTACAAATCTGATGGCTCAATTGATCGGCATAAAGCAAGGTTAGTTGCTCAGGGTTTTTCACAATTACCTTGTTTTGACTATGATCATACTTTTAGTCCGGTGGTAAAGGCATTCATAGTTCGAACTGTTTTATCCATCGCTGTCACCAGAAATTGGCCCTTGAGACAGCTTGATGATAAAAATGCATTTTTAAATGGCATTCTTGATTTCATGGTTTACATGGAGTAGCCTGCTGGTTATAAAGACCATATGCATCCTAATCATGTTTGTCGTCTACGTAAGGCCATTTATGGATTGAAACAAGTGCTTCGTGCTTGGTTTCAACGTTTCAGTACTTTTTTGTTGGCCTGGGTTTTGTGTGCAGTTCTGCAGATACTTCCTTATTCATTTTCTCACAGGGTGCCTCTTTACCATATTTGCTTGTTTATGTTGATGACATTATTCTCACTGGGAATGATGGTCATCTCATTCGAAAGTTTATTGATCGGGTTAATCAGGAGTTGAAGATTACCGATCTTGGCACTTTACAATATTTCCTGGGATTGGAGATTGTTCGTAATTCCGATGGTTTATTTATTGGGCAAGCTGCCAAGGACATTTTTATTGTGTGCCGGCATGTAGGATTCAGCACTGGTTGCTATTCCCTTTGTTTCTTTTTTTTGCAGCTTTCAAGTACTACTGGCAAGCCATTTAGAAATCCCACACTTTATTGTTCTTTGGTTGGTGCACTACAATATTTGTCCATTTCGCGTCCTGATATTTCTCATGTCGTGAACACGGTCAGTCAATACATGCAGGCACCTACTGATGATCACTACCAAGCTGTTACTAGAATTCTGCATTATGTTCGTGGCACTATGCATTATGGTCTTCAGTTTCGTACGAATTCTTCCACTTTTCCAGTCTTGGGTTATTCTGATGTTGATTGGGCTCATTGTATTGAGACTCATAGGTCTACTTACGGTTATGCCATTTTCTTGGTGGTAATTTGGTTTCATGGAGTGAGAAGAAACAACCTACGGTCACTCGTTCAAGTTCAGAATTAGAATACCGTGCTATGGCCAATACTGATGCGGAGCTAGCTTGGTTGATGAATTTACTTCGGGATTTGCACGTCTCTTCTCGTGCACCACCTATTTTGCTGTGTGATAATAATAGTGCTCTCTTTCTTGCTTAAAATCCGATTTTGCATAAGAGAGTCAATCACATTGATATTGACAATCATTTTGTGCGTGAGATGGGGTTTTCTAGAAAACTCATAGTTGCTCATGTTCCTACGGATCAATAGCTTGCTGACATCTTTACAAAGGGTTTACCTCGTCCTCAGTTTGAGTTTTTACGGTCCAAGATTTGTGTTGCGACCAGTCCCACGCTTCGCTTGAAGGGGGTAATAGAATAGATGAATTAGAATCAGGTTAAGAAAGAAAATTTTCTTTTGATTAAGGTTTTGCACATATCTTTTTCCATATCTGATTCTATCTCGTATACCCTTTGTACTAACTATATATATGTATATATATATATATATATGAATATATACAACCACAATGATTTGTGAGTTTTACATTTTATCACTTCTCAACTCCTTTCTTTTTATTTTCAATTTTCAAAAATACATTTAATTTTCCTAATAAATTGTTTTAAAATAACTTTATTTTTAAAATTTCAACATCAATAATTTTGGAAATACGCATCTATTTAAATAAAATTTTGTTTGTTTGAATTCGTTATCTAATAAAATTATTAACAACTAAATACTAGTATTATTATTTTATCATTAATTTTTAGAATTTCTTTAGAAATATTATACTCCTTCAGTAGTAATAAGGTATTAATTTCTTTAGTAGTAATAAGGTATTTTTTTTTCCTTTCATAATTGTAGGTACAAAACTTTACCGGTTTGCTTTTATTTGAGCAACGTGCAATCAAATTGTCGGGAACTATCCAGCTGTCTGAAAACTTTGAAAATAATAATTATAACTAGTAAGGACTTCATATTTGCCGTTTAGCGATGAAACATTAGGCATGCTTGTTGTGACTCGAAACCTTGTCGTAAAGAACTTCAACAAGTGTAGACGTCTAATGCATGGTAGAGAGACGTGGAAGATTTGTAGTTTATTTATTGGAATATTAGATTATAAATTGTGAGAGAGAAGAAAATCTATTGATTTACTGGCTCTTTCTATTATGGATAATGAAATGCTCATTACTAATAAGTTAGATTTGAGATAATTAATTATTTCATTATTCATTTAGCATAAAGGAACATTGTATAATTACTCCCTAAATTCTCCTATAAATACTGCAATCAGCCTTATTACTACTGATTGTGAGAAATGATAACTCTTACCATATAATATTATGTCCATATTTATCTTTACTATCAAATAGTTCGTAAATATATGATTTCCAATAGGTTTAATCATCCCAATAATTAGTTCTATTGTGTGTGACCTTTCAGGTCCTAAATACTTAGAAAAAAATATATTTAATTATAAATTCTATTGGCATTAGTCCAAAATTCAACATCCAAACTACTCGCTGAGATAATTAAATTGCGAGCTCAATTTCCTAATCATATGATCAAGAAAATTAGACTTGATAGTGTCGGTGAATTCACATCTCAGACATTTGATGATTATTTTATGTCAGTTGGGATTGTTGTTGAGCATCTTGTTGCTCATGTACACACACAACACTGGTTTAGCCCTAGACCATTGATAATGAGAACAATGCTCTCTACTTTAGTATGTGGTTATGCAATATTACATGTTGTAGCATTGATTCGCATCATGCCAAGTGCATATCATAAATAATCCTCACTACCACTTGCATCATACAAAGAACAAAATACATCTAAGGATTTTTGGTGTGTTGTTTATTTGCCTATTGCATCTCCTCAAAAAAACAAAGATGGGGCCACAAAGGAGTCTTGACATTTATGTAGGATTTGAAAGTCCATCTATTATTACATACCTTGAACCTCAAAATGGGAATTGTTGCACAGCTCATTTTGCTGATTGTCATTTTGATGAAGAAAAATTTCCAACATTAGGGGGGAGAAAGAAAACTGCTTGAAACGGAAATTACCTAGTTTGTACCAACATTATTGCATCTTTATCCTCATATAAAAGAGTGTGACGGAAAAGTCCAAAAGATTATTCATTTGCAAGATATAGCAAATCAACTTCCTCATGCATTTACAGCACAAAGAGAGTGACTAAATCTCATATACCAGCTGAGAATACTCCTGCTCGAATTGAAGTTCCGAAAGGGCAAATTGAAATCAAAGTCACTCATGAAATCACAACACGCCTGAAGCGTGGAAGACCACTCGGTTCCAAAGATAAAAATCCTCGAAAAAGAAAAGGACTGGAGAAACGAGATGACCTAAAAATAGAGAAACGTATTCCTGTAGAAATACGAAACGAGAAAAATCGAGAAATTTTGATTTATTATGCCAATACAGGTATAAGGTGGAATCAAAATGAGAAAATTGATGATGCATTCTCTTACAGTTTGGCATGCGATGTTATGGATGAAAATAATGGAGATTCCGAACCACGGTCTGTTACCCAGTGTAAAAATATACACGATTGGACTGAATGGAAAAAGGCTACTGAAGCTGAATTAGACTTGCTTAAGAAGCGAAAAGTATTTGGGGCTATGGTACTCACGCCTGAAGATGTGAGACCCGTTGGATACAAATGGGTATGTGTGTGAAAAAGAAATGAGAAAAATGAAATTGTGAGATACAAGGTACGACTTGTTGCACAAGATTTTTCTCAAAGGCTCAGAATTTATTTTGAGGAAACTTATTCCCCTATCATGGATGGAATTACATTCATATTCCTTATCAGCGTAGCAGTTCATGAGAAACTTAATATGCACCTTATGGATATTGTTACTGCGTACTTATATGGATTGCTTGATGCTGAAATTTACATGAGGATCCCTGAAAGATTTAAAATGCATGAAGCATTAAGTTCAAAACCCAGAGAAATATATTTAGTCAAATAAAAAAGATATGTATATGTGTTAAAGCAATCCGAACGCATGTGGTACAACCGACTAAGCTAATATTCGTTACAAAAGTTTTCATCAAGAAACATCAGGATGTGTGATTATTGTTGTCTATGTTGATGATTAGAATATCATTGTTACCAATGAAGAGATTCTGAAGGCAATTTCTTACTTAAAGAAAGAGTTCGAGATGAAAGACTTTGGGAAAACAAAATATTGTCTTGGTTTATAGATTAAGCCCTTGCAAAGTGGGATACTTGTGTATTAATCAAATTACACAAAAATATATATTAAATAGATTCAATATGGATAAATCAAATCCATTGAGTACCCCAATGGTCGTCAGATCCCTTGATTTTGAAATGGATCAATTTCGCCCATGTGAGAAATATGAACAAATTCTTGGTCCAAAAGTACCTTATTTCAGTGCGATTTGAGCTCTCATGTATCTCGCTAATTGTACTCGACCTAATATAGCTTTTTCTGTTAATTTATTAGCTAGATTCAGTTCATCTCCTACTAAAAGACACTGGAACAGAATCAAGCATGCATTTCGTTACCTTCAAGGAACAATTGATCTGGGATTATTATATCCTAACACTATAAAAACATATTTGATTGGCTATGAAGATGCGGGTTACCTGTCAGATCCACACAAATGGAGATCTCAAACTGGATATGTGTTCACCTTCGGAGGGACTGCGATTTCTTTTTTAGATTTCTTGCATTAAAAGAACATTATATGTTAATTCCCTCCCTAAAACAAATGCACCTTGTTCAGGAGATATTAGGTCTGACATTATTGGTTTAAGTCAGAGGGAAATGATTTTTGAAAGTATACGCGGAAAAGATTCAATATTCTATGCCAATGGACTCATGACATCCATGTACTGAATTGTCAACAAATGAGTCGCGTTAAGAAAGCCCAAGCCCATGCAAGAAGCCCCCCTGGATATGTCCAAATTCAAAGTCCATCAAAGGCCTCACATGAAATCGTGCAAAGTATGTAAGCCCATCTATCTCCTAAATGAAAGGATTTGAGTTCATCCAAATAGCCCAAAAAATCAATAAAGTTACCCAGACTTATAAGCCTAAAGTCTTTTAAGAAGAACAAACTTCTTTGATGACTATTAGGGAAGAAGATATGAATTTAGGGATGGGGGAGCCTTGAAAAAATGGATTGACCGCTAAGAGCAAATCGTCTTTTATTATGTCCCAACAATGTTTGTGAAAAATGTCTGAAAAACCATGAACACCTGGTGTTGAATAACTAGCCATGGATTTAACCACTTCATGTAGCTAAGATAAGGTTACTATTTCTCCAAGATTATTGTCAGTTCATTAGAAACCGAGGTGGAATCCTTTCCAATAGACAGGTTGTATTGATTCCAGAGAAGTCTTTTTCCCTTCCAGTTAATAGTTTAGAAAATAATTCTACAATTTCATCCCCAGTATCCGTTTCTTCACTGATCCTCTCATCTTTTGAGTTTTAGGTGGATAAATTTTTTTTATGTTTTGTTGTGACTGGCTGATGGAAATATTTTGAATTAGCATCACCTTCATTAAGCCATTTTATTCTAGACTTTTTTTCCCAGTAAGTTTCTTGGTAAGATAGTGCTAAGGTAAGATTGGCTTTTGACTAATTTAAAAGCATTTAAGTGGTCTACATTGTTAATGGTTAGTAAATATTGTTAAGCTTTTAGGAAAACCTCTTCAAATGATTGAACTTTGCCAAACACATTTCCAAATACATTCATGTTCCAGAATTTTAATGAAAATTTGACTAGTGAAGGATGACCTATTAAAGGCGGTTATATCGTACCATAGAATTCACTTTGCAGGTGACTTCGCTGGTATTGCCTTTGATTAACATCGATCAAAGCGATTATAGGAACCGCCTTTAAAATGATGTCTTCAAAGCTAGTTATTTTCCGCCTTTGAAAGCTGTGGAGGAACCACCTTCCATCTAGATCCGATCTCATAACTGGAGTCCCGAGTTCGGAACTTCTGGAGTATTGTCGGGGGTATAAATAGAGTTCCAATTTCGGAACATGAGTTAGGTTCCTCAAACGGATCCATGTTATGACCTTTTTAAGTAGTTCCTGAATTGGGTCTAATTTTTGTTATTACTCTAATTTTGACATGTTAGAGTGTTAAAATAGATTTTACAATTTCTGAATCGGGACATGTTTATGACCTATAGTTCCGAGTCCAAAATTGACCTATTGGCTCTTCAGGAACCCCCTGTACATGAAGCTGGGACGGTAGTTCCGAACTCGGAACTCACTTAGGAAAGAGGTAAATACATAAAATTTTAATATATAAAACTCGGCCAAAAGAAAGGCCCCATATAACAACTCCAATTCATACTAAAATCTATAGAATTCACTAACGAAGCACCATTCTACATATAGGAATATAAATCTAGCCAATTTTATTCCCAAAACAAATTACTTCAAAAAAATAGCAACCTAAAAAAACTACAGACTACGCTAACAAAGCAACAATCTATTGATAGGAATATAAATCTCGAAAATTCTATTCCACACACTATGCGTCATCCATGTATATATATACACTACAGTTTCGATGCAACACAATTCTAAACCACAGTTGGATTTACAATAGATGTTGATCGAGCGTTCACTAAATACATTGTCAAGCAATTTCTTGCGATGTTGATATCATCATGTGAATACAACTTGTTGTTTACTTGAAAAACCCGTGAGTATTATAATATGACAATTAGGATGATAAATAATATAATAATGGGACTGCGAGCCTTCATTGTAAGTGGACGGAAATAATATAAGTGGACGGCATAAAATAAGACTCAAAACTTGCTTTATTGATTTCTATGTAATCCACACTGACCTATTGAATGAACTTAACTGCGTATATCATTACGTAATACTAGCATTTCCTAGTTTGTGCATGTTTTTTGTAGTAAGAAAAGGCCATGTAAGTCATTAATCATGAAAATGTAGAAAACAAGTAAAGGAGAACGTGTGAATAAGCGACACCTTAATTTCAACTATCTCCAAAGCCATATTACTTGAATCCACTGGGTCATTCACTGAGGTGGCTAAAATTTGCACAAACGATTCCGATGGTTGAAAATGCAGTGGATCCATCCAAAACACATGCTTTTTCTCCTGGTTGATAAAAATTAATCTCCAATGGTCCCTACAAGGAACTCGTGCGAGCCTGCTGTATATTGGATCAAGCTCGAGTTCGAATGAAATTCATTTGACTCGAGTTTCATTTTGAGTGAAATTAATTTGATTCAATCTCCATTTTGATTTTGCACTCGAGACATATTTAAATATAATTTTTCTTTTCATAAACATTTTAATATTTTTTAGTAAATATATTAAATATATATTATTTAAGTCTGACAAGTTTAACGACCAGTGTTAATTGAATTCGAGCTCGAGCTTGTACAGTATTCGAAATCGTAATGTATTCGAGCTCGAGCTCAAGCTCAAACCCAACTAATATTGTTTGTTAATCTCGTCGAGTTTACAGAGCCATCGTATTATATACATTTTATTTTTTATTAAATATAGTATATTATAATGTAAATTATATAATATATTTATTCATTGCTCGAATTCGAGTTCGAACTAAATTAATTTCACTCGAGCTAGGTGAATCATGATTTTACAGTTTCAATCAGATTGAATCGAGTTTGAAATATTTTAAACGAGTTGAAATCGAACAAACTCGTTTACCGTCGTAGTTAGGAATATGATGAATTTTGGAAAATTTAACCATAAAAATAGTCAGAAAAGAGTAAAAAATATTCACGCTTGAGTGGAGTATAGTTACACTAAATAATATCTTCATCAAAAGGAGAGAATTGATTGGGTATTAATTGGGCACCCATAATTATCCAATTTCAAATGGGTATATGGGAAGATTAGGATCCCAATCCCATTTCTCCTTGTAACCAAATATTATAAAACTCATTTGATCATAATCCCAAACTAGAAAAGAAGGGAAATTTCTCATCCCATTAACATGTATTTAATGGGTCTCAATGATTATTGGGACTAATTGACCCCTCCCCCCCCTATTGAATGAAACTCTAGGGAGGTTTAGTTTTGTTTAACATCTGTGCATAAGAGAGAGTCGGCTAAGAGTTTTAATCTCAACCCGCCATGACGGTAATGCCGATTATACTCTAGATGAGAATATGAATTTTACCAATCACTACTAAAAAACCCCAATAAGCATCGGTATGTTAGTGATATAGGTGCTACAAGACCAAAATACCGGTGTCCAAAATAAATTCAGTATCGGTAAACAAAAAACTGGTGCCAGTGAATAAATTCAGCACCGGTACACTAAATACCGATGCCTTTGAGGATAAAATATTTGAATTTAATATATTGCAGCATCAATTTTGGATGAATGACATATACCATTTCTAATACCGGTGCCTATGAGTGGAATAGTAATTTTGGCGGGTAAAATTTTAGTGGGAAAATAGCTAGCACCGGTATGTGGAGGAATGACACCAGTAATAATACTGGTGCTCATCATTAATTTTTGAAAATTAGTTTATCATATGAGTTACTCGAGAACATGCATGTACTACCGCTTTCCAATATTTCACCAAAAAATCATTTATTTAACATTCCTATATTTCGTCAAAAATAACAAACATAAGAGCGGAATGGTGGTGGAAGAGCAGTGGCGTTTGGCGAAGGAACGGTGGGGTTAGGATGCGGCTGGCGGCGGAATGGCAGCAGTTGGCATCGTAATAGCGGCGGTTGGTGGCTGTTACAGATTCCGATTGGAGGAGAGAATTTGATCGGGAAAAGGAAATTGGAAATCCAGAGTTTTTTTGTGGTCTTTATAGCATTTTGATAATTGCATATTATCAGGATATGTTTTCCTTCAAAATCTCATCCCAAATAGAAGTTCTTATAATTGCACTATAAACTCTGGCGTAAAGTTTAGGCTGCCTAAAATAAAACTTTGTGCATTATTTGTCCTAGAGAACTTTCAGCAATTGTTCTTTGGTGTAGTGGTTAGTATGTGGGTTTTGAAGTTAGTGGCCTGGGTTCAAATCCCATTGATATTTTTAGTTTTTTTTCTCTCATGTTGATTTTTTTAGGCGAGTTTTATTTGATATGAGTCAATGTTTTGTCCTTTTTAGGTTATATGGGTTATTTTTATAGTTTTTTTCTCTCAAGTTGATATTGTTCATTTTTAGGTGAGTTTTAGGTGGTAAGAGTTGATATTTTTTGTTTTTGGATGATATCGTCATATAGGTTGTTATTTGTAAATTTTTTTATAAAATAAAATTGATGTTTTATGATTTTCAGAGTGAAGAATTTATACTCTTTAGGTATCATAGTTTTTTTTGATTTTTTTAGTTTTTTTCTTTGATGTTGATGTTTTTCATGTTTTGGGAGATTTTTAGTTGATGTGATTCGATATTTTATAATTTTTTGGGGTTATATGGGTTCGTATTTTTAACTTTTTTTTCTCTTGATGTTTTTCATTTTCTAGGTGAGTTTTAGGTGATGAGAGTTGATTTTGTTGCTCTTTTGGTGATATAAGTTGGTGTTTTGTAGTGTTTTTCTTATATTGACGTTTTTCATTTTTCGGGTGAACTTTAGGTCATAGGAAATTGATGTTTTTAACTTTTGGGTGATATAGGTTGATGTTTGTAGTTTTTTATAATAAAAATTGACTGTTTAAACTTTGTTGGTATTTTTTATGATTTTCAGTTTATGATTGTTGATGTTTTTATGATTTTCAATTGATATTTTGTTAGTTATAGTCAATATTTTTTTAATTTTTTGTTAATTTTTATTTCATTATATATATATTTTTAATTTTTTTTAAATTTTTTTGCTGAAATATTTTAGTCGATGTTTTATGATGTCCGTTGATATTTTACTAGTTGTAGATGATGATTATGATTTTTAGTTTGATGGTCATATTAATTTAGTTTTTTATTTTTTTAAAAAATTGAACTTTTTTTGCATATTGCAGCTGGCAAGAAAATGATGGGAAAATTTTGGACAAAAAAGTCACTGAAAAAATATTAGACACAAGTCCCTGTAAAAATATAAGAGATAAGTCCCTGTAAAATTATTAGAGATTTGACTCGGAGCTAGAATATAGTTATAATTGCATAAAACACTCTGCCTAAAGTTAGTCTGCCTAATAGTAACAGGAGACCATCTCAAAGTATAAAGAGATGACTGAAATTAAACCATAATTTTGTGAATAATATATATTAAAATAAAATAGTTACGATGCAATTCAAATATATGATGAATATCATCCGGTAAAATATGAATAGGGTAAATATTTTGATTAATTTAAATTGGAATAATTATGAAATAATTGTTTTTTGAAATTATGAAATAATATTATCTATATAACAAAAGAGTTGGCGTGTGCATTGTTGTCAGCGTCCAAAAAATCAGATTTTTTGAAGAAACAAAATCCGGAACCGAATATACAATGAAATCTTCTCTTGAAAAACGGTTTTTCCATAAATTATGTAAATATCAAAGTTTAAGCGGTAAATTTAAATAAATCATAATAAAATTTTCAAGTTGTATTAACCGGATCATAAAACTATCACTCTTAAATGTCCCATAATAAAATTTTAATATTGCAACTAAAACATTTTACCTTTCTATAATTTCAATTCAACTCCTCTTTCCATATGCCTATGAAAAAACTGTTTTTACCAAGAGTTTGTCATATACAATAAGTCAAAGTATAATTGAGAACCACACAAAATTCAAAACGGAAGGAAATCTGATAATGGAGATAGTGAATTTATTTTTATTAATTTAAATAGGCATGGCGAAAATCGGATGGACTGAATTTATTTTTAAAATTTTAAATAGACATAATTATGAAATAATACTATTCTTTATATAAAAATAATATTTTTCTTACATAAATTAATTATAAAATAATATAACTATTATTCATAGTATACAATTTTAAAATAATAATTTATTAAGAAAAGAGTTTTTTATTTAATTTCGGTATGCATAAAACTCGAAACTATTATAGTCATAATAGTTTTATTAATAATAATTAAATATTGTGATTTTTTATTTTGGTCATAGTATTAATTAGAATTTAATTACAAAATACAAAATGATATAATTGTTATATATAATATAAATTTAATAAATTACATTATTTATATATTAAAATATTGTAACTATCTATCATAGTATAAATAATGAAAAAATATTATTTTAAATTTAAAATCTTTTCAAAAGAAAATAATTGGTTTATTAATATTCGATCTGTAAACTGTTCGAAAAGTAAAATTATAATATTTATGTATATCATTTTTTTTGTCTTTAATAAAAAAAGAAATTTTCATTAATTTTGGTTGCATCATAGTGAAGTTCATGATCCTAAAAAACTCAGAGTGTATTATTTAGTAATATCCATGATCTAGTGGTGTCAGTTCGGGTTATCGTGTTGGATTCGTATCGGGTTGGAAATGTGTCGTGTAGAATCAGGTCTGGTTGAAATGTGTTGATTTCATTTTTCGTGTCCGCTCGGGTTGGGTCGGGATACTGTCGTATCGGGTTGAAAACATGTTAGTTTTTTTCCTTGGGTCGGGTCGTGTCAGATCAAGTTCATATCGGGTCGGGTTACTATCGTATAATTTTTACACTCGGATTAGGTCGGGTAGGGTCAGAATATTGTCGAGTTAGATCGGATCGGGTTATTGTCGTGTCATTTTTTGTACTGAAGTTTTGTTCGGGTCTGATCATGTCTAATATTTTTTATAATGTTTCATATTTAATTCATATATATTTTGGGCTGGTTCATTTTAGATCAGGTTATTTTTCTACCGATTAAATTTGGATTGGTTTAGGTTATGTTTCAATAATATTATTATTGCAACTGCACTATTATCACGTTTTATTTTGTTGTGACTTGAAACTTTTAGTTATACATGGCTGAAAAACATGTATATAGGCGTGCTATGTCATTGTTGGGAGAGCAATATTAATGTTAGAAAATTCATAGGCACCGGTAATCTGGTAAATGAAACAAAATAATGGTGCCTATGAATAAATCCAACACCGATTCACTGAATATCGGTGCTAGATGCCTGTGCCTACCGAGAAAAATTATCTGGATTTAATCTTTTTCAGCACCGATTTTGGTTGAATGACATATATAGGTGCTAATACCGATGTCTATGACCGGAATAGTAATTTTTCATTTAAAATTGTGTTGGGAAAATATCTAGCGCATATACCGGTGCTAGAATTGCATTTAATTTTAAAAAATTTTAAAATAATTTGAAATAGCCAACGCAACTGCATTATAATTGTATAGGCACCGATATGTTGACGAATACCAGTGCTCGATACATATAAATTTTTTAAAAAATTTACAAGCTATAATAGGAAAAAAGATTTTGAAAAAAGGTTTTGAAAATGGGTTTACAGTATGAATTACTCTAAAATATCAACCAGCGCTTTCCAACATTTCACCAAAAAATTGATTTATCTAATATTTTTATAATTTTGGCAACAATAACAAAAATCATGTATTTTGAATTAATGGATAATAGAGTAACACAATTTTTTGTCACATTGTAATTTTCCAAAATTGCGCAGAAGTAATCAATGTTGACTTTCGAGACCCTTCTGTTCGCCCATACATGCCCAAATTTCAAAGTCACAATCATATATTATTGAATTTCATTTTGGTTTAGCCAATTTCGTGATTCGACAACTCCAACTTTCTTGAAGGGATCTAAGTGCAAAAAGTAAAAACTTTACTCGTAACTCCAAATTGAAATCTGCTCGAAAGTAATGCTACCCTATACACCCCCATTGTATTTTCCAAGTACTTAATAAAATATTTATCAATAATAAATCATAAGAATATATTTTTAATCATTTTCGATTTCCTTTTCTTACTTCAAAATAATCAACTTTAAATTACTTTAGAACACGTATTAGCATTTTTCCACATTTCACCAAAAATCATTTATTTAATATTTCTATATTTAGGCAAGAATAACAAAAATAACGTATTTTGGAGCAACAATTAATGGGGTAACACAACGTTGGGCCACAATGTAATTTTTCAAGACTATGTAGAAGTATTCAATGTTGACTTTCAAGGCCCTTATGTACATCCATCCATGCCCAAATCGCAAATTCGCAATAGAACATTATTGAATTGCATTTTGGTATCGCCAATATTTTTATTCAACAATTCCAACTTTCTTGGAGGGATCTAAGTGCAAAAAGCAAAAACTTTACTCGTAACTCCAAATTGAAATCCGCTCGAACGTGATGATACCCTATACACCCCCATTGTATTTTCCAAGTCCTTAACAAAATATTTATCAACAATTGGGCACAATAACATATCCATAATCCTTTTCAATTCCTCTTTCTTACTTCTAAATAATCAACTTTAAGTTACTCTAGAACATATACTAGCGCTTTACAACATTCACAAAAAAAACATTTGTTTTCTATTTCTATATTTATGCAAGAATAATAAAAAATTGTGTATTTTGGAAAGAAGGATAATGTTGTAACATTTTTTGGGGTCATAGCATAATTTTCCATAAATATGTTAGAGGCGCTTTTGTGCCTACTATCTTAGTTGAATAGCAGTGTTGAGTATCCATTGAATTCAATTCATTTTTAAAAAAACTTTAGTGCATTTTGTGTTGTAATAAAAAATTTATTCAAATTTTTTAAAATAAAAAACTAGTGAATTCCCACTGCGAATTACTCGATATTATTAATTTAAAAATTAGGATTATTTTTGTGTACTTTTGTGTTTTACATTTGAATTGAAAATAAAGAATTTTATTTACAATTTTTAAATTTAGTCATTTAAGGAAAATTATATGAGTAATGAAGTTATAGTCAGTTATTTTTATTGTATTTTATTCAAATGATTTAAAAATAATTATTTATATGTTGAGCTATTTTAAAGATTATCATAATTATATATATATATCACTAAATAAAATTAAATATCAAATATTCTTATTAGTCTCACTAATTATTAAATACTTTCATCTAACAGTTACTCGATCTATAACAAGAATTTGTGATAATTTATTAAATATTACTTTTACAATACTTTTCAAACTGATTTTTGAAATTAATATTTAGTCTACTATCTATAATTACTAATTCAAAATCACTATTTTAACTAGCCATCTCTTTTTATTTGACTATTATTCATTAGATTTATAAATTTAGTCGTATGCATTTTAACTTAACCTCGTGTATTCAGATTTGTTATGAGTTGACTTTACGTATTAGTAATCATACCAAATTGACTTGATTTCATATTAAATGTTAATTGACTTTTTATAACTACATCTGTTTTGAGCTGGTTACACATAAGGTTATATAGTTGATTTATTGGGTATTAGGTTCGGGTTGGATCGGGTTCGGGTTGATCCCGGGTTTGGGTTTAGATCGGGTCCGGGTCCAGATTATCGGGTCATATTCGGGTTTCAGGTTAAATTGGGTCGTGCCGAGTTCGGGTGCAGGTCAATATTTCGCGGGATAAAATAGGGTTTTGGGTTGAGTGTGGTCGTGTCAGGTCGGGTTCAGGACAATATTTCTCAGATCAGATCGGATTTTGAGTTGATTCGGTCATGTCGGTATGGATCGGGTTCTCGGTTCGGGTTAGAAATTGATATCTCTACTTACATCATATATATATGCATCTATATAATTATTAATTATATAAGTATGTATTTTTGCAGAAACATGTATGAAGGTGGTGAATGCCGGCCATGGCTGCTCTAAGCTTCCTCCTCAATGCAGAAAACTCTGTAGAGATATTAGGGGGTGTTGCGACAAATAACGAATATCAACGCAGCGGAATGCAAATAACGAGTCTATCAACAAGAAATCGAACAATCCAA